>PVIU01001305.1:10000-202353 GCA_004026605.1 Ondatra zibethicus | reverse complement strand
TACTCTTAGGCTCTTTAAAACAATGTTTCAAATATTTCTATGAGAGGCATTCCTAACCATTTGCCCTTTTGTGGCTGATCTCCCATGGTCCCTGACTGACCAGTAATGGTAGGCAGTGCTATGACTATACAAAAAAAAAAATTAACACAGATGACCATGATTGGTCTTTCTTTCTATCAGGGGGAAAGTGCAGGAGCAAGTGAATCTGAGGACATTGTAAGGACAGTGTACCTGAGCATAATCAAAAAGGTTAACCACTTTTTTAGCCTCATACTGCAGAGAGGCCCCCTTTAAACCTAGTTCTGCCCAGAGCAAACTGTCAGAACTGCCATCATTTGTGTAATGGGAACTGAGATATAAAAGGGAGAAATTCCTTTGTAAGAAACAGTTGTGAACTATGTTCTTAGTGAAAGCAGCTTCACTAATGCCATGCCTATTGTCTGTTGGTGTTCACTTGATACATGGTATACCCATCTCATTAATCTGATCTGACTCGTATTCTGCTTAGTTTTTATTCAAATAAAATTATCTCTTTAAAATAGTATTGTGAAGCCAGAATACTGTAGAGCTCAATAAAAATAATAAAAAATAAATGAAAACTGTAAAATGTCATACTATAAAAGATTATTTACCTTTGTTATTCATACCTTCAATTATTAATCTTTCTACTTTCTACTGTCTTCTCTTACATAATATTTTTTATTTTTAAAGCTGAGTTTATATTAACAACAAGCTTCCTCTTATTTAGATTTTTTTTTTGTTTTGGTTTAACTTGTCAAAATTACCTTGTATTTTGAAATATTTTGATAATTTTGTGTCAAGAACAACATTCATATGATTGATTTAGTACCAATATTTCTCTTGATTTTCCTGATCAAAGATTCCAGTGTGTCTTAGTGCAAATGAAAGGTAAATTATATGATCATGGTTTTAAATTCTCAGGCCTGACTTTTCCACTTCAAAAGCTCATGCAAAAATATATGACACTTTGTCACCTCTGATAATTTCTCATTACTTGTACTTGTATCTGAAAGTGATTAAACTTTATGGAACAAGGCAGATTATTATTGTTACAGATATAACTGTCTCAGCCAGGCATGGTGACACAGACCTGTCATTTTAGAGTGGAGGATCAGAATTCAAGAGCATCATTGGTTAAATACTTACTTCAAACCCATCTGGAGCTACACCAGACCATATCTCATAATAAGATCTGAATTAGAGCTCACTTTCTTGACTTATTACCCAATCTGGTGTTATGCGAAATAGGAGAGAAGTCTTGAATAAAGAATGGAATTAGGGAATTTGTCTGTAACATCCTGTAGCAAGACCTGTGCTTCCAAGAGAAGAGGGGAAATTCCCCACATTCTAAAGTAAATAAACGTTTGTTTTTGTTGGTTTTGTTGTCACCTTGACACAAGGGGGAGTCATTTGTAAGAGAGACCCTCAAAGGAGAAAATGCCTCCATCATGTTGGCCTGTTGGCAAGTCTTTTGCATTTTTTTGAATAGTGATCAATGTAGGAGGACCAAAATTACTGTGGGTGGTACCACCCTTTGGATGGTGCTCCTGGGTTCTATAAGAAAGCAGGCTGAGCAAGCCATGATGAAAAAAACCAGGAAACAGATTGCTTCTTGAACTCGGCTTGAGCTCCTGCCTCCAAGCTTTGGTCCTGCTAGAGCTCCTGCTCTGTCTGGTTTTGATGGTGAACTATTATTATTCAAAGCTTTAACTGAGATAAACTTTTCCCCAAGTTGCTTTAGTCATGGTGTTTCAGCATAGCAATAGTAACCCTAACTAAGACAAGTTCCTACCCTGATTTTCTTTCATGATGGAATGTAAACTATAAGATGTAACAAACACTTTCTTCCCTCACATTGCTTTTAGTCCTGGTGTTTGTCATGACGACAGAAAGCAAACTAGACAATGTGCAATGACAGTGTCACACATACTTCTCTTTTGACAGGCAAATACAGATTTACACTGAGCAGAGGGAGTCTCCCAAATTTTATCATCTGCTACCTTCATTCTCCTGCTATTTAACCTAAGCTTCAGTTTTCATATTCAGAAAACTGACCACAGAAAACCATCAAAGTATTGTTCCTGCCACTCCATGCCCAACCAGCGTGGATACACGCACTTTTTTTTCTCTTTCACTATCACATTTTTCACATTGTTCCTATAGGATTTTCACTGCCCCAGAAATGAACAATTGATGACTGCTGTTTGTAACTATGATTGAAACAGAGGTTAAGAAGGTGGCCTGATGCAAGAAAAGTTCAAAATATTCCATGCACAGTAATAACCAGCTGAGTGTGATACAGTCTCATTCAAAACATTAACAAGGATATGCCCAAGGACACAAAGCATTCTATAGTTAAAACAACAAAAAATAATTTAAAATTACATATAAGGAATAAATTGTTCATTCTGTTTTAGTGACTTGAAATGTTATTAAATATCTTTACAATACTTAAATATTCGTCAGTACAAATTCAGATTATAAGATTTTTTCCTCTGCATGTGTTATATATATTCTAGCTTGGTGTTTCTGTGGGACTCCTCACAGTGAGAACAGGTGTATCTCTGACTCTTTTGCCTGCCCTTGGGAATATTTTCCTTCCTTTAGGTTGCCTTACCAAGTCTTGATATAAAGGACTTAGTTTTATTTTACTGTGCCTTGTTTTGTCCTGTTTGGGTGCTGTCTCTTGGAGGCCTGTTCTTTTCTGGAGAGAAAATTGAGGGAGAGTGGCTCTGAGGGAGGTGGGGTACGGAAGAGCTGGGAGCAATGGAGGCTTGGGAAACTGTAGTCAGGGGGTATTCCATGACTGAGGAATAAATTTTCAATAGAAAGCAAAATAAATAAATTTCTTCTCTGAAGATTTGGTGGAATGTTTACAAAGATGTTAAAAAAATATGCTCTTAAATGTTTTGGGTACAGCTCAAGAGAGCTCAGTGCACATGAACACTTGGTGTGTAGGCACAAAGATCAAAATTTGAATTTTGAGCATTAATGTAAAAATATAGGCATTGCTATACATGCCTATAACCTAACATTTGGGGAAAAGGTAGTTAGATCTTGAAAGCTCTTTTGGCAGCCAGTTCAGCTGGAATAACCAACTTCTCACTCATTGATAGACACTGTCTCAAGACAATTTGAAACAGGACAATAGAGGACACTGCAAAATCTTCCTCTTGCCTCTCTATGTTTGAACATAGGCATGTATAGCCTCATATTAATAAGTGGACCACACACTTCATACTGTCCCATCAGGGCTCCAAACAGAGATTCCATGAGTTCATGTGAAAAACTGAAGTTAGGTATTTGGAAAAGAATAGGAAAGTGAAAGGGAACTGCATTTTATTGCATGGTTGCTCTCTAATAGTTTCTGAATATAATGCACGCTTTAAGTAACCACCAAATTACTCCTTTGAGGGAAATATGTCATCTTTGATAAGTGAGAAAATTATAACATGGAGGAAGGATAGGCGGGTTATTCCAGTCTAATCTGGCTTAAAAGGCAAAGGGTTCTGCTCAAAACCAGATTTTCTACTGGCTGTTCACTTGATATGAGTTTCACTCCATACTGGTTGATATGGTTTGTGGTGTGTGTATATGCGTGTGTCTGTGCGTGTGTGCGTGCGCGTGCACATTGTATGTGGGGGTCAGAGGATGAGACAACCTTAGCTATCATTTCTTTTGTGTTTCATTCACTTTTTTTTAAGATAGGGGTTATTCTTGGCCTTCAAGTCATGTAGTAGGCTAATAACCTACCTGCCCAGTAAGTCTAGTGACCTCCATGGCTATACATTTCTAGAACTGAGACAACAAAGTTTGTGCCACCACGACTGGCTTTGTATATGGCTTATTGGGATTGAATTAACGTCCTCTTCCCTGATATCCAGACTGAGCCATCCTCTAAGCCCCATTTTTTTAAAAAAAAATAAACCAACATTCCATTATATATCCCAAAATTGCCTTCATTTAACTATGTAACAGGAGTAGTCTCACAGTTCAGATTCTTCCATCTTATCTCAGCCTACCTGCTGCTGGAATTCCAAGCCAAGCCCATTCACTGACTGGTGACACATAATTAGTGGCCTTTCAAATGCTTAGTAGACAGTCTCCTAAACACTAGGAATTACTCTGAGTATCCATGCTGATTCTTCAAGAGGAACAGCTCTTCCCAGACAGAAGACAAAGAAAAATGCATGCCAGAAAGATAATTACTCATAAGAGACTATGAAATGTATAAGCAGAACAGGAGCTTGGAAACTCTTTCCCGAGAAGGTGCTAGAGATTTAAAACAGCATAGAGTTGCCTATGAGTAGCACTTGAAGGAGTTCTGTTGTACAGATTTCTAAAGGGACCTAAAAATTGTTCCCTTTCTACTTTCCACCAGGCTCCATCTTGGGCTTGCAGGGAGTAATGCAAATTAAAGTAATGCGTTTGATTTTCAGAATCTCATTTCTCCCTCAGAGCTTTCCCAATTATCATTATCCCTGGTAATATCAAGGCTTTGAAGAAATAGAAAATAAGCCTTCCCTCTCCCTCCTGAGCTAACACAGAGCTTATTAATAAACCTCTCTCCTCTATAAAATGATCCTTTAGCAGACAAAGATTTAAAGCCTATGTAGCATTAATTTTAAGCATATACATGAAACAGAACTATATCTACATATCAGACATAGTTTATAACTAGGAATTAAAGATAGAAAATTTCAGAAATATCTTATCCTATCTAAGAGGGAGTAAAATACTTACTTAGAGAGATGGTAATAAAACTTAAGTATGTTTTTCTCAACAAGACCTAGACTTCAGTGTCTAAACTCCGATATGTGGAAAAACAGACTCAATATTAATATTTGTATCCTAGCACAGGGCTATTTTCATCCAACCCACTTAAATGGTTAAGAGCCAAAATACTCTCATCACGTCTACCTAGTTTGCCTCTTGATGTGATTTCTTTTCATAGCCCTCTCTATTTCCACAGTTCTTTCAAATTTACTCATCTATTGATCACCAGTTTAATTTTACATGGAAGTGATCTGTTCCAATCTTCACTTTCTAACTGAAGTTTTCTTATCGCTTTCTGACTCAATTCTAGGTTTTAGAGCCACCTGGCAGTCTGTCTAAAATAATTATATGATTTAATCTACTAAAAACACTTATGTATGCAATCCTTTAACTAATTAACTGATTAACGAATTAACATTTAGTTTTGTTTCATTTTCTGTGAGATCCAGTCACTAGGCAGGAGCTTCTGGTCCTCCTTCCTTCACTCTTTGAGTGATGAGATTCTAAGCCTTTTCCTCCTTACTTGGTTTATATGGTCCTGGGGGTAGAACCCTGGCATTAGAACATGGTAAGCAAGCACTCTGCCCATTGAGCTACATTCCAAGCCCAAAGAAGTTAATATGTATGGAGTTAGTGTTTGTCGCTGAACAGAGCATGGACACATACCATGAACCTAGTCCAGTTCTAACTTTCTTACTTTCTTCCACAAACATCTCTCTGCTTCCAGACTCCCACCTAATGAATGTCTGTTTCAGATTGGCTGTTTACTCTGTTGTTCCCCCAAATTCCCCTTTCATCTGGTACATCCCTATTTAAGAGCCTGTTTGCATCTCAGTTACTGTAAATATTAGACTCAGTGTCTGCTCCTGTCTAGCTAGATTCCTCTAATTCTCCAGAGAAACCTGAATATTCTCACATTAAGTTCCTTGGCTGTATCTGTGTTAAGTCTCCCCCAACCCCCCAAAATATAGTCTTTAAACAGGGTTATATGAGGCTGAAGAAATGGCTCAATGGCTACAAGCACTGACAGCCCTTCCAAAGGACCTGAATTCTGTTCCCAGCAGCCATGCCTGGCAGTTCATGCAGTCACTTCAAATGCCAGCTCCTGAGGATCTGATGCCCTCCTATGGCCTTGGTGGGCACTGTAGTCATACATGCACAAATAACAAAAATAAAATCAGATAATTTTTATTTTTATATTTGTATTGATTATTTAGAAATTGCATATCATGAACTCCCAGGTCAGCCCACCATCCTTGGGACATCTCCCCAAGAAAGAAATAAAACAGCAAGTCCAATTTGTGTGGTCCATATTCTCACTGAAGCATGGTCAAACACCCAGCAGCTAGTCCTTAGAAGAAAACTGAATCCTTCCCCAACCTGCACATGCTCACCAGAAGCCATCAATTGTGGTGAAATACACTTCAGCATCCTTTTTTGCAATTGTCAAGAGTTCTCTTTAATGGTTTTCTGTCTAGGCTGTTACTTTTTTGGTGTGGTTGGGTGGAGTTACTGTTATCACATAGGCCTTCTATGCCTTTTTTGGTGTGGTTGGATGGAGTTACTGTTATCACATAGGCCTTCTATGCCTTTTTTGGTGTGGTTGGATGGAGTTACTGTTATCATATAGGCTTTCTATGCCTTTTTCAACTGTGAGTCTGCAGTTAACAATACCAAGGCAAAAGTAGCTTCCTTGCCCTTTACTGTCAGCAGAAGCATGGAACATGGACTTCCACATGGTCTCCAGCAACAGCATGTGCCATTGTCCTCAGCACGGTATCCAGTGGCAGTACATCAACATGGTCTTGTACATTGCACAGACCACAGACACCACCATAGCCTTCAGGAGCAGCATGGGCCAAGCACAACCAAATGGTACCAGGCTGCAATAGAATCAAAGATTCAAATATGGCCTTTGGCAGCAGGATGGACCATAGTGACATCAAAAGGACATTAACATGGCCTCAGTTGGCTACGCAGGTCACAAACATCAACATGGCTTCAGGTGGCATCACAGACTACGGACATTTGATTGTCTTTGGTGGTAACATGGGCCATGGACATCAACACTATCCTAGTTGGACCACAGATCCAGACATGGACATAGGTGGCAGCTTGGCCAATGGATATCAACATGGCCTTAGGCATCAGTACAGACCACAGACATCCCCATGGTTAAAGAAATGAGTTATGGTTAAGAGCACTTGTTGCTTTTGCACCTTTGCAAGACCCAGGTTTAGTTCCTAGGACCTACATGGTGGTTCAAAACCAAATCTTTTAAGAAAGTTTAAATGGTATATTGGCAAATATACCTACTAGTTTTTGTTCACCTTTCTTCAAGAACTTTGTCCTAGTGCTGATGATACTATTTCTGTATTTTTTTTTAGTAAGTTGTACATCTACCTGGACAAAGCCAAGCAAATAAAATTTACCTAAAATTACAAATTCTTCTGCTTTTGTGTTGTATATAGGTTGACTGAGAGGTCAAAATTACTGTTAGCTCTTTTTCTCTTTGCAGAACTGGACACTTGGAATGTTTTATCCTAGTTCTGTTTTAAGTCTGTCTATACTCAGTGGTCAGTTCAAATCTACAGCAACAGGATTGTTTAAAAAAAGAAAGCTCTTCCACCAGATAGGATCTGTGTTCTTAGCACAGATGTCAGGCTCAATCATGGCTTGCTTTCCAGAGTTCCCTTGCTTTCTAGATAAACTCTGGATCCTATCCAGCCTGGAGGGCCTTCAAGTCCATGCTCATTAACCAGATGCTGCTGCACACAAGGGCAGAACCATCCTTGGTGATTTAACTTGTTAAGTGTACCAACAAGCACAGGTAAATATTTGTTGAAAGGACTATGTTTGGAGAGGTCAGGTTGTTCACAACCACATGGACCTCCAACCCAAGTGAAGCAATGCTCTCTTGGTGCCTCTGCTGTCAAGTGCATGCATGTGTACCAACACACACACACACACACACACACACAGAGAGAGAGAGAGAGAGAGAGAGAGAGAGAGAGAGAGAGAGAACAAAACAAAGGAAATACCTATCAATAAAAGGAACAGAACCTCGTAGTTCTATGTGAGATTTCTTGAACTTCTCCCTTTCCTTTGTTTTCCAGTGTAGTTACTCTACACACTTAGCATGAACTTTATACTTCATGTTTATAGTTTATAAAAAAATTATATCAAATCCAAAATACATATAAAGGTTGAATTCTACAAGCAGAAGACTTATATCTGACTGTCTATCATTGGTCCTAGACCATCTTTCTTCTAAAAGCAACAAATTGGTTTGCAAATTATGGGTATTTCCAGTGACATTGAACAGCTAGAAATGCCCTTCCATACCATTCCAGTTTTAGAATTGCATTTTTGGAACTGTCTGCCTTCTTTCCTTTAGAAGATGATAGATATGAATTGTTGGAGTAAGGTGAACCTTTGTCCTACTTCTGAATATTGTCTGTAGGGAAGTTTTCCTTTTCTCTTTCTTGGTCACAAGACAGAGACTTTCACTTTAATATGAACTATTAAATAGCATCTAAGGCAGAGACAGAAAATATTTCATATAGTTATTGCATTTTGTGGTTGGCTTTCTTGTCAATTAATCATTTTAAAATGTGGCGATATTATTAGCTGGTTTCTCTGTCTCTATTCTGCTCTGCTGTTGAGCCTGCCATTGTCTGGGATTCCAGGGAACCATTTCATTAAATTGTCTATCAGTTTGCAGGCAGGACAGATTGCAGGTAGGAAGTTTTGTGGCTGGGTTGGTGTCCCTGTCCTACCTCCAGAAGCCTTGCCTAGTTATATAAGATGGCTGGTTCAGGCTCTGTATCCTGCATTATTAGAAGTTTTTGCTAGGGTCACCCTCATAGATTTCAGGGAGTTTCTACTACACTAAGTTTCCATACCACCTCCTCCCAAGTGTCCCCAAATTACAGTTGTCTCTCTTCATACTCCATCCCTCCAATACTCCCACTCTTTTCTGATACCTTCTGCTCCCATTCCCACCCACTCCAGTCCACCTGTAAATCTATTTCTTCTTCCCAGGGAGAACATATTCTTCCACCTTGAGTGCCCCCCTTGTTGATAATGTCATGTAAGTCATGTCTCATGTCCTTAGCGAGTCAAAGTCTAAGCAGAGAGGAAAACAAGTTTGTATGGTTCTTGACTGTACACATCTCTAACCCTACCACACAGGAGGAAGGGACAAAACAGTTCTGATTATAGGTGATTCTGGGCTACATAGTGTGATCCCATCAGACACAAAATGCTAAAACAAATCAAGAGGGGTGGGCTGAAGAAAGGAGGGGGTAAGTAAAAGAATGAGGCAGGGAAGGAGAAAGGAAGAAAAGAGAAAGGAAAGGAAGGTGTGGGAAAGGAAGGAGGGGGAAACGGAGATAAAAGGAAGTGAGAGAAAAGATATATTTTGTTACAAGAAGCGAGGCGGCCCCTTGTTTGTCCCGGCTGCCCAGGTAGCTTACACATGAAATAACCACACAGAAACTGTATTAATTAAAACACTGCATGGCCTTTAGCTCTAACTTCTTATTGGCTAACTCTTACATCTTGATTTAGCCCATTTCTATTAATCTATGTATTTCCACGTGGCTGTGGTTTACCGGCAAGATTCTAACCAGCATCCATCTGAGGCAAAGGATTCATGGCTTTCCTCTCTCTCTCTCTTTTTTCTTCCTCCCAGAATTCAGTTCTGTTTTCTCTGCCTACCTAAGTTCTGCCCTATCAAAAGGCCAAGGCAGTTTCTTTATTAATTAACCAATGAAAGCAATGCATAATCAGAAGGACCTTCTACACCAATATTTCAGAGCAGTGAAAAAATTGGAGCATTAAAAGTTTTAGAAATGCTTGCTAAAGGGTTTGGAATGGTGTCTCATCAGGTAAGAACCACTGCCTTTCTTGGAGAGAACCATAACTGGGTTACTGGCTCATACTGCTTGGCCAAGCTTTTTATGTGGATACTGGAAGTCTCAATTCATTATTTTTTGTTATGAACAAGTGATTACTCACTGTAAAAATCTCCCCAGCTTCTTACTCTTTTTTTTTCTTTTGAGACAGGCTGATCCCTAATGTGCTATGTAGCCAAAGATGACCTTAAACTCCTGCTCCACTTGCCTCTACTCACCAAGTTGTCAAGTATATAGGCATATGTTCTTACTCCCAGTTTTTAGGGGTTAGTCTGTATTTATCTGGCAGTAGGTCTATGTCTCTGAATATAAATTTCCCTTTGATAGTCACACTTGACTTCTCTTGTCATGATTACTTTTAGTGGTCAACTCGATATAACTTGGAGTCTTTTTGAGAGGGAGACCTTGATCGAGGAATTGCTTAGAACAGATTGAATGGTAGGAATGTGTATAGGTACTGCCTTGAATGTTCATCTATGTAGAAGGATTCAGCCCACTGTGGATGACACCGTTCTCTATGAAGTTGGTCCTGGACTATATAAGAGAACTTGCTCAGTGTGAGCCTGTGAATAGCCAGTAAGTAGAATTTCTCCATGGATTGTGCTTCTAGATCCTGCTTAAGTATCCGCTCTAACTTTCCTCAGTGACTGACTGTGACCTGAAGGTGTAAAATACTTCAATATTTTCCTCAGCTAAGTTGAGTGTCTATGCTATTTGCTATAGCTACAGGGAAAAAACTACATCTGCTGAAATCAAAATACTGCTGTTGTACTTTGAATTCCTAAATGAAGTTTGAGATGTTCAACTACTATTGTTATAGAGGTGATCAGTGACAGGAGAAAGCATGGAGTGATGAGAAGCGTTCCATAATACCCCTATCAGATCTCAGGCATTTAGCGATCCCACACTTAGTTGAGGCAAAAAAGACTGAAATGAATTTGATGGCCAAACTTAGTTGTTTTGTTGATACGCCTGAGAAGATGGAGCTTCAGCTGATGGATTGGCTGTATCAGATTTTACAGCGGGTAAATCTGTGGGGTACTGTCTTGATGGCAAATTGCTGGTAGAGGGCTTAGGCAACTGTGGGCAGTGCCATCCCTAGGCAGCTCTGATTGGGATGCATGAGAAAAGGAGTTGAACATGGGTCTTGGAGCAAAGCAAGGAAACAGCTTCCCCCATGGCCTCTATTTCTGTTCCTTTCCCAAGAGTCTCTGCTGTGAGTTCCTTTCCTGACTTTCCTCAATGATGAACCATAACCTATAAGAGAAAATAAATCCTCTTCTCTACAATTTGCTTTGGTCATGGTGTTTTTCACAGCAACATAAAACAGACAAGGGGATAAAGCTGATATCTGGTAGAGTATCTTCTCCTGAGGGCAGACTTCGTTAATGAAAAAATGTTCTAGTCCAATTTTAAATTGAAACTTTTCTCCTTCCCTTCCCAGAAGCAGGAAGTGATACTTCCCTCCAGTTTCCATTGTGAAATTCTGGCACTGCTCCTGGACGTAAGATTCATGTGTGTCAATACACCTCCAAGGCACAGGTCCATTTGGACTTAGTTCTTGGAGTTGTCCAGTCAGACCCTAGCAATTTGCCAAGGCCAATGCAGCTTTCTCTATGACAGCTTTGTTTCCCAGGGTGGGTTTAGCTTCAGGGTTCCTTTTCTGGCTCACATTGGTTCTCTGGTCCTGGCTTTCTTCACACACTGGGGACTGTGGATAGTGGCTCAGGTTTTTCTGATGTGTATAAGAATGTCTGTTAGTTCGGTTTGATTTCTAATTGCTGTTTGTATGAATGTGAAAGCAGTGATTTCCAGATTTCCTCAATTTTATATCAGAAGTCAGACATGGGAAGATAAACTAATATTTTCCTGTTAACCAAACAGAAGAGTCAGACAAGAACTTCTGAAAAGAGTAACTGCCCTAATGCTTATTATCCTTTTAAGGAAGTCACACAAGAACCATGGTAGGCTATTGCCAGATCCATCGTAAGTGTTAAAATCCATATCACAGGGCTAAGGGGATGACTGGGAAAAAAAAAAAAAAACACCTGCTTTGAAATTGTGAGATCCTCAGTTCAGCTCCCCAGAACCCATGCAAAAGTCAGGCACAATGGCATGCATCTGTCATACCAGCTATGAAGATCTGAAGAAAAGGGAAGAGAGAGAGAGAGAGAGAGAGAGAGAGAGAGAGAGAGAGATCTGCAGTTTACTGACCAGTGGGTCTAACCAAGATGTGTTCCAAATTCAGTAAGAAACCTTATAAAAATAAAGTACAGAGTGATCAAAGAAACAACCTAACTGCCACTATATTTAAAACCACAATAGAATATCCATACACATTCCACCATGCACACATGTACACACTCTCACAAACACACTCTTGCCATATTAGCACTCATCTCTGTTTCTCTCTCCGCATACACACACAGGCTCATGTCATGTCAGAGTAGACCTGCTCACTGGACTTATTTTCTATTTCTTGTCATTATTCTACATATCTGAGCATCTGAGGACAGATCCTGAACTTTAATCTCAGTCAACTTGGTGATAGGCTGGATGTTCCCTTTGAATAGCCTTAGGAAACACTCCAAATTTCTGTGCATGAGTGATATTCTGCCAGGATATGTTCTTATAATTTTCTGTAGCTCTGCATATTTTTCATGGTTTGGGAATTTTAAGTCAAGCTTTTTTTTTTGTTCTCAGCATCATTACACTAGATCTCATCAAAACTATTCGGATTCATGTCATTCAATTGTGATTTAGGAAGACCATTCCCAAAATAGATATCACATATATGTGCATACACACCTTTATATGTGCCTATAATCAAGAATATTTGTATGCACATATGAGTACATATATCCTTTATATATGTGTTTATACATTTGTAAATGCACATATGCATGTCTATAAGCATATATGCATGTATATGTGTATGCATTTGAGCATGTGTATATAGCAGACTATATATGTATGTATGCATGCATCTGTATGTGTGTTCATATGTACATGTTTATGCAATACACATATACATGCCTACAAATATATATGCATGTGTGCACATGTGTATGCATAATACCTATATGCATGAGTATGAATGTGTGTGTGCATATACAAATATTTATATGCATGTGTTTATGTCCATGCATGTGTATATCTGTGTACATATATGTATCCATATATTTAGATAACTCCAAATGTGTGCATATATGCATATATGTGTTTTATTCAAATGTGCATGCATCTATGTATACATTACGTTAGGTACCAATACATATAGTTACACATGCAAACATGTAAATAATACATACATATAAATGAATATATTTTGACATATATTTATATAAATTCCTTTAAGTCACAGCAAATAATGATGGGGAAGAAGTGGAAATGCTCTAGTCAATGCCTTTGCTGAATTTTCTGCAGTCTTTTCATAGAGTCAAGTAGAAAAACTGGAATATGCAGATGTACCAAGGTAAAATTTATCTTGTAGAATGAGAACTCTCCAGTGTGTAACTGAGAATAGAATGATCCAGTTTGATCATGACTCAAAAGAGGAGCTCATATAATGAGGCACATTTCAAATCATCTTATCTTTCTCAAGATATTGAGGGATTAGTAGTTGTCTTAGTGAGTAAGGTGCTTGACAGACCAGTTTGAATTTCTGAGGTCATATCCCCAGAACAGGGAGAGTGTACTTCTCTAATGCCAATGTCTCATAGAGAGATGGGAGCTGGACAAAGAGAATCATTGGAAACTCACAAGTCCACTAGCCAAGTGTACACAGTGGCAAGCAAGAAGTTATTCTGTCTCAGAATCTAAGCTTTAAGATGAAGATCCACACCTGATGTTACTCTCTGACCTCCACACCACACCTGCTGTTGACCTCTGACCTCCACAAATATACCATGGCATATACATGCCTCTACTCACACACCAGGACACAAATATACACACGAGTACAGGATAACTACAATTTCTAGAGTGAGAAGACTTGCTGAGTTGATAAACTAGTGGATTCATTTAAGGCTTTTTACCCACAGCATACAGCACAGAGTGGCACACCTATCCAATATACATTGCTGTGTTATACATCAGCATTGAGATGTCCCTAAACAAGTTGTATTTCTCACCAATAGGAAATACTATTCATCCCTAAGCAGGACTTATTTTTGTTGTTCTCTGAAACAGGTCTTATATGGCAATTGGACTAACTCTGTAGTGAGACGTCTTTGAACCCCCAAACCTCTAGCTTTGAACTTCCAATTGCTGGTATTATGGACACAAGTCAACATATTGGTTTGTACTTAAATAATAAATGATCTTGTATAAAAAGGAAAGAGTGTGACATGTATCAGTTACCATCAATCTCAAGCACAAAAGCAAAGGGAAAAAAATCACACTGACTCTGGAGGTAAGCTCTCCACCATTCTCATTCCCATAACCTCCCCAAATGCTGACAGCTAGCACAACAGGTTGTAGACAGATTCTTGTCATCTGGTGTGAAGATAGTTTCATAATCCTGAATGCTGCAACATCTTTTCAAGCAGGTTGGGGTAAGACTTAACAGACATTTGTTAGCATAGCAAATGCCTAAACACTGAATAAAAGGAGATTCTGGACAAGATTGTCAGTTGCACACTTGATCCATGTTATGATATTTATTGGGCTGTTCCAGAAGGCTTTAGCTGTGCACATTTGGTAGATGACATAAGTAGTCACTGCTATTCCGACTAGAACCAGCTTTGATGTTTACAAGACTTTACTAAATATTATATTCCTTAGGTCTGGCTGAGAAATGGGTGGTAGCATATGGATCCAGCACATATTGACCCACCAATATGAAAAAATTTATGAGTTAGGTTTTACAAGGAGATATATTCATTCATATTAAAGTACTGGAATCATCTCATTAAGACTATGAATTTAAAGCAAGAAAATGCATTAGTCTGAGAGAAAAGTTCTCCATTCTTCTCCTTCTCACCTCTCTGAAAACAAGAAGATAAGATTCACAATATGTTTTAAAACAACTCTCACACACACGCACACATATGAGAGATAATAACATTGATAGCTTGTCAAAACCACTTGATGACTTTACTTCCTTATTCATAAATTTATTTTTTAACTGACTGGGTCCAATTATTGATGCCCATATGCACATAGGGCCATCATTCTGTAGTTTTACCCCTAAAAAAAACCTGACTCTCCTTCCCCAGCAACCATCAACCTTCTCAGCTTAGAGATCTTGAGGGATCCTTGCCCCTTCCTTCGGAAGTGTTTGCCTGGCTTGCTTTTGTGCAGATAATTACTGCTGATGGGAGTTTATGTGCACAAAAGCATGTTATATCCTGAAGACAACCTGTCACAGCTCCTCTTCCCATCTCCAGTCCTCAAATTCTTTCCACATTCTCTTCTGTGATGGTCCATGAAAAATGTGAGGTTGGGAGGCAGGTATGATGGGGAGGTCCTAGTGGGAGTTTAAGAGGGAGCAAGGAGAGGTGGATATGATGAGAATACATTGTACATGTGTATTAAATTTTCAAAGAGTATTAAAAAATAATGGTGAGCTTTCAAGCAAAATATGGAATATGGTCTTTGATCCAGACAAAATAGTATAGACTATTTCCAAGAGTTCATTTATTCATGTATAGGTTGGTTATAATTGCTAGTCTTAAGTTCTATGTTTTAAATATATTTTAAAACTTTTAGACAGGATCTCATGATGTAGTCCTGGTGATCCTGTATCTCTCTGTGTCAACCAGGATGACCTCAAATTCACAAGGTTCGATCTACTTCTGTCTCCTACTTATGTCATCCTTTAGTAATGGCACTAAAGATTTTGTTTTTAAATTACTTTTATTATTTTTTAAATACCAATACCAGTTGAACCTCCCTCTTCTCCTCTCACTCCCTCCACCTTCCCCCATTCCATCCTCCAACCACTGCTCAACTAGAGAGGGCCTCTCTTAGGAAGTTAGCTAAGTTTGTCTCATCAACTCCTTGAGGCAGAACCTAAGTCCTCCACATGTCTAGGCTGAACAAGGTGTCTTTCTATAGAGAATAGGCTCCACAAAGTCAGTTCATGCATTAGAGTGAGGTCCTGGTCCCACTGCCTGTGGCCCCCTAACTACGAAGCCACACCATTGTCACCTGTATTCAGGGGTCCCAGTCTGGGTCTTATGTAGTGTCCCCATTTGTCAGTCCAGAGTCAGTGATCTCCCACTAGCTTGGGTCAGCTGTTTCTGTTGGTTTCCCCATCATGGTTTTGACCCCTTTGTTCACAATGTTGTTCCTCCATCACTTCATTTATACTCTGGGAGCTCAGCCAAGTGTTTAGTTGTATTAAATAAGCCAACAAAAGGAAAGACAAAGTAAAAAAAAAAAGAGAGATTTAGGAGTATAGTTCCATTTTAGATCAGTTTTAGAGCTCTTGGCTAGTATGCACAACTTTGTAGGTATAAAGTTATTAATAACACCAAAAGAAAGCTGCCCAATAAGACACCAAAAGGAGATCAAGGGGATACAAATTGGAAAGAAGTAGTCAAACTCTTATTATTTGCTGATGATATGATAGTTTCATAAGCAACCCCAAAAATTCTACCAAGGAACTTCTACAACTCATAAACACTTTCAGTAATGTAGCAGATTACAAGATTAACTCAAAAAAATCAGTAGCCCTCCTTTACACAGATGCTAAATGGGCTGAGAAAGAAATCAGAGAAACAACACTGTAACAAGAGGGCCAGGCTGCTTGTTGGGGTTTCTGTCCCACCCGATCCCCCAGCTGTTTAGTCCCAGAGAAAAATAACACAGAGAGTCTAGGTTAGGTTATAAACTGATTGGCCCATTAGCTCAGGCTTCTTATTAGCTCTTGTAACTTATATTAACCCATTATCCCTATCTATGTTAGCCATATGGCTCAGTAGCTTTCTCATCGGGGCAGGTCACATCCTGTTTCTTCGGTGGTTCAGGCAGGAATGCCAAGAGAGCTTCCTGCTTCCCAGAATTCTCCTATTCTCCTTCCTCCACCTCTACTTCCTGTCTGGTTGTCCCACCCATACATCCTGGCTAATGGCCAATCAGCATTTATTTAAATCATGATTGACACAATACGGACAATTCTCCCACACCACAACACTCTTCATAATAGCCACAAATAGCATAAAATATCTCAGAGGAACTCTAACAAAACAAGTGGAAGACTTGTATGACAAGAACTTTAAATCTTTGAAGAAAGAAATTGAAGAAAGCAGCAGAAAGTGGAAAGATCTCCCAATCTTGTGGGTAGGTAGAATTAACATAGTAAAAATGGCAATCTTACCAGAAGCAATATACAGAATCAATGCAATGCCCCTCAAAATCCCAGCAAAATTCTTCACAGATCTTGAAATAATGGTACTCAACTTCATATGGAAAAGCAAAAAACCCAGGGTAGCCAAAACAATCCTGTACAATAAAAGAACTTCTGAAGGCATCACAATCCCTGACTTCAAACTCTACTATGGAGCTACAGTACTGAAAACATCCTGGTATTGGCATAAGAACAGACAGGAGGACACATGGAACTGAATCTAAATCCCGGATATTAATCCATAAATCTTCAAACACCTGATTTTGACAAAGAAGCAAAAAATATCAAATGGAAAAAGGAAAGCATATTTAACAAATGGTGCTGGCATAACTGGATATCAACATGTAGAAGAATGAAAATAGATACATATCTATCACCATTCACAAAACTCAAGTCTAAATGGATCAAAGACCTCAACATAAAGCCAGTCACACTGAACCTTATAGAAGAGAAAGTGGGAAGTACACTTGAATGCATTGGCACAGGAGACTACTTCCTAAATAGAACCCTAGCAGCACAGACACTGAGAGAAACAATTAATAAATGGGACCTCCTGAAACTAAAAAGCATCTGTAAAGCAAAGGACATGGTCAACAAGCCAAAACGACAGCCTACAGAATGGGGAAAAGATCTTCATTAACCCCACATCAGACAGAGGTTTGATCTCCAAAATATGCAAAGAACTCATGAAATTGGTCATCAAAAGAACAAATAATCCAATAAAAAAATGAAGTACAACCTAAACAGAGAACTCTCAACAGAGGAATCTAAAATGGCTGAAAGACACTTAAGGAAATGCTTAACATCCTTAGTCATCAGAGAAATGCAAATCAAAACAACTCTGCGATTCGATCTTGCACCTATAAGAATGGCAAAGATCAAAAACACTGATGACAACTTATGCTGGAGAGGTTGTGGGGGAAAAGAAGCACTCCTGCATTGCTGGTGGGAATGCAAGCTGGTACAGCCCCTTTGGATGTTAGTGTGGTGATTTCTCAGAAAATTAGGAAACAACCTTCCTCAAGACCCAGCAATTCCTCTTTTGGGTATATATCCAAAGGATGCTCAATCATAC
The DNA here is from genome assembly GCA_004026605.1 of Ondatra zibethicus. Lineage (NCBI taxonomy): Eukaryota > Metazoa > Chordata > Mammalia > Rodentia > Cricetidae > Ondatra > Ondatra zibethicus. The sequence continues at coordinate 184,208 of PVIU01001305.1, read as the reverse complement.
TACAAGGACATTTGCTCAACTATGTTCATAGCAGCATTGTTTGTCATATCCAGGACATGGAAACAACCTAAATTCCCCTCGACTGAAGAATGGATAAGGAAAATGTGCTATATTTACACAATGGAGTACTACACAGCATAAAACAAAATAAGGACATTTTAAATTTTGCAGGCAAATGGATGGAGCTAGAAAACATCATTTTGAGTGAGGTAACCTAGACCCAGAAAGACAATTATCACACATACTCACTCATAAGTGGTTTTTAAACATAAAGCAAAGAAAATCAACCAAAAATAATAATCCCAGAGAACCTAGACAACAATGAGGACCCTAAGAGAGACATACATAGATCTAATCTACATGGGAAATAGAAAAAGACAAGATCTCCTAAGTGAATTGGGGGTATGGAGACCTTGGGAAAGGGTTGAAGGGGAGGGGAGAGACAGGGAGGGGAGCAAAGTAAATTGTAGACCTCAATAAAAATAATAAAAAAAACTACCAAAGAAGACTTCTTCTAAGTATTTACTCACTACAACAGAGACCTAATTTTTTAAAGATTTATGTTTTTATGTTTGTATATGTTTATGTATTGTGGGGGGACCCATGTGAAGGTGCTCATTGCTATACATTGGAAATTTGGTTCAGTTCCCCAAGCTTAATGTAGTGGAAAGAATCTATTCCCATATATTGTTCTCTGACCGCCACATACGGGCCATTGCATGCTTGCATATGGCACATATGAGCGTACACACACACACACACACACACACACACACACACACACAAATTAATGGGAAAAAAACAAGCTAAGGAAATTGGGAAATGCTCAACAATTTTAGATGTCTTCGATGTCCAAAATGGTTCAGACCTGAAGAACTATGGTGTAGAGGCTTCAAGCTGTTAATGTATCACTGGGGGTTTCTGATGATCACCAAATTATGACATCTAGACTGCAAATGGGGGGGAACTAAGAGAGCGGTAAAAAGCTTTGAGGATAAGGGCATGTTTCAATCCAGGTGTCTGGCTGACCAGGCTTGACATATCTAGAGTATCCTGGTGCATTCTAAGACAACAACTCAATTTCTCTTCTGAAGAGAAAATGTCTCTCCCTGAGCTTCCCTTCCTAAAGTATGCTCAAAAGTAAATCCTATATCCGTGCAATGACATGGAACACGTACAAGGGATGCCACCATGTTTCTTCACTGAAAAGCAATGGTTCTTAGTGGAGAGGCACAGATAGTTTAAAAATCCAAAATTGTCCATTCAGAATATTTTCTATGACTCCATACTTTGATGAAATAACCTGTTCAAATTATTTTATTGTTGTAGAATTTTTTTGTACTCTGTGAAGATTTGTCACAAAGATTGGTTTATTAAATAGCAGGATGGCCAATAGCTAGCCAGGGTTTTCTGGGCAGATGGGACATTGGAAATATGAAGGGTGGAAATGCACAGAGTTACCAACCATATGCAGAGGAATCAGCATGGGCATTACAAAGCAAAGATAACTGAGCCATTTTAAAAATGTAGATGAGAAGAAACTGGTTAATTTAAGTTATAAGAGCAGTTAGAAACAAGCCTAAGCTATCGGCTAAACCTTCATAATTAATAAGAAGTCTCTGTGTGGTAATTTGGGAGCTGGCTGATGGAAAATAAAAATCCACCTACATTTTATTTATTATTGACTTGTTATACAAATAAAGTTATAGTGTTTTGACAGCCAATGACCTCTTCTTACTGCTCATTGTATTGTGTGACATTTTGTCATTTCTCAGGTTAGTTTTTGTCAATTTGACAAAAGCCAGAGTCACTTGGGAAGATGGTATCTCAACTGAAGAATTGTCTCCAACTGACTAACCCATGGGCATGTCTTTGGAATGTGATTTGATTACTGGTTAAGGTGGGGAGACCCAGCCTACTGTAGGTAGTGTCAACCCTGGGGACGTGGTCCTGTGTTTTATGAGAAAACTGTCCAAGTATGTGCAGGGGAAGCAAGCCAGTAAATAGCATTCCTTTATACATCACTAGTTCCTTCCTCTAGTACTGGTTTTCAGTCCTTCCTTGACTTTCTTAGAAAATGAACTCTAATATGTAAAAGGAAAATAAATCTTTTCCATCTCAAGATGATTTTGGTCAGTGTTTTACTATGGTAACAGAAAACAAAGCAGGATGATGTCTCTATGAGAAACCCTCTCTTTAAAAACGTGGGTGGAGAATGATGGAGAAAGTCACCTGACATCATTCTCTGGCTTCTGCCTGTGCATAAAAACAATGCACACCTATAAATACAGTGTATATGAACACATATACATGTATATATCACACACAAGTGTACATGCAAAAACATGTGTACATGTTAACAGCTTGTGCTTAAACATATGTGCACAACATACCCAAATGCACATAGGAACACCTGGATATATGTGTATGATGGTGGAAACACAGACATATTATACCTTAATATACCACAAAAAAGTTTACTACAGCATCCTTTTTTAACATAGCTCTGGTGATGTACATAAAAAGTTCTTATAAAAATTACACACTATTTTCACTCACTCCAGATTTTTTTAGGGTAAACTTGATGGAAACTGTGTATTTTTAGCAAACTTCCAAAACTGACATTTTGTGTTCTTTGGTTTAAAAGGCACTATTATGAGCCAATATGACTGAATTTATTTACAATTTTGGTGGTGAAAATGGCAAAGGAAGAATGAAAAGACAGGTTGTACTTTTGAGGCTTAAATGTTAGTGGAGGATGAGGAGCATGGATCAGGACAGAAGTGGGCAGAAAGCTAAGCTCATTAAAATTCTGACTGCCTTTTTGCCTGATTTCCCAGTGTTTTGGTCATATTTTAAGCAATTCATCAATCAAGGATAAATATTTATTGAGAATATGTGGCATGCTCAAGGTGTGGTGTGATTTTTCCCAGTCCCTGGGCATATGGACATATGTTGTGTTTGAATGATTGATTGTGCATTACCTCTCAGTATTTTTCAATTCTGTTGGCAGAATGGATCCACTGCAATACCCAAATTGCCCTCAACAGGCTACTTATGAGGTAAGCAAAGAGGCCATTAAGTAAGAGTCAGGTTTACACAGACAGACCTCACAGGAATATTTTGAAAGCAGCCCGAGGCTTTAGGATCTTTTTCACTGCGGCTGAGGATGGAGCTTAGTCAGTGTCAGTAGGTGTGTATCTATCATGTAGGGATCCTGGGTTTGATCTCCACTCCTTCATTATCCTACATGATAGTGCAAGCCTGAAATCTCACCAGTTGGAAAGTCAAGGCAGGAGGATGAGTAGTTCAAGGTCATTCTCAGTTCCCCATTGACTTTGAGGCTAGCCTGTAGTACATAGTAATATACCTTAAAAAAGAGAAGAAAGAGGGATGCGGAGGGAGGCAAGGGAGATAAAGAGGGAGAGAAAGGAATGTGTCACACACGTACGTATTCATGTAGGTGTATGGAGTCATGAGCACAGGTGCACATGCATGTAAGGGCCAGAGGCTGATATCTGGTGTCTTCCTTTATTTCTCTTCTCCTATTTGTTTGAGACAGAGTTTCTTATTGTATTTGGAGCTCATTGATATGGTTAAAATTGGCTGGTCAATGAAATCCAGGAATCTACTTGTCTCCTTCTTGCTCTGCATTGGTATTACAGGTGCTTGCCACTTCACTTGTCTTTCATATTCAAACTGGAGACCTAAACTCAGGTTCTCATGCTTAGTTGCAGATATTTTGCTGACTGAGACATTTTCTCAGCTTTTCTCTGATCATTTAAAAACTTATACTTACTAGTAAAATTGCCCAAATGCTGTGCAATGATCTTTCTGTATGCTCTATTCCTATCAACAGTTAATAATAAAAGCTGTTTGACCAACAGCCAGACAAGATAAGGTTAGGTGAAACAATCAAACTGAAAACTTAGATGAGGAGGGACAAAATCAAGAGAGATGCCAGCCAGCCACCAAACAAGCAGGACTTGTAGAAAATGAGATAACAGGCCTTGAGCCACATGGCAAAACATAAACAGAAATATGGGTTAACTTAAATGTAAGAGTTAGCTAGTTATAAGCCTGAGCTATTGGTTGAGCATTAATAATTAACATTAAGTCTATGAATGATTATTTAGAGCAGCTGTGTGATGGAGTGGGACAGAGAGACCTCTGTTTTCAGCAAACTCTATAGTAGTCTTTACCTCTTGTTCCTAGGTACACAGGTCAGGTTATTAAAAAACATAATTTGGATGGAATGATGTGGGTATCATTTAGGCTGAGCTATGATACATCACTTCAGTGAGAAAATAATGGATCTTACAGAATTTCTAGGACAAGGGGCAGAGGAGTTATTTCACAAATGTTGAAAATGAAATACCTTCAACTGTAAAGAACCGTGTTCATATGGATTTCCCATCAACTGTTCATATCAGACAGATCATGTTATAATTTTACTTTATATTTGCTGTTTGCACTATTCATGTGTGTGTCATAATCTTACTTTCATATATGTGCATATCTGTCTTCTTGTGTATATGTCCACATATATATGGTTCCAGTAAAGAACAGAAGAAGGTGTTTGATCCCCTGGAGTTGGAGTTTAATCTCTGGAGTTGGAAGGAGTTTGATCCCCTGGTTATGAGTAGACCAGTGTGGGTTCAAGAAAGTTAACAGCATCTTCTGAAAGAGCAACATGTGTTCTATCCACTGATCCATCTCTCCAGCTCCTATACTATGATGTCAATGGCATAGTATGTGGAAACAGTCGGAGGCAGATATTGGAAGGTTTTGACTTTAAGATATATGCTGTTTCTAAGAAATGGCGTGGAACAGAAATACAATTGTGTGGAAATGACCCACAAATAGCTGTTGAGAGTGTTCCACATGTCTTGTGGCATTTATCCAGTCTTGGCTGTAATATGTACATGAGCATTCATTGGAGTGATTCCAGTATCACTTTTGGTTTGTTTGCTATTTTCTCTGTTTATGTATTATCATCAAAACTCTCTACAGGGATTTAGGGATTATCCAGTTAGTCAAAAGAACCTGTTAAGCTGGCTCCATGTTCCTTCTTTCAAAAATATGTTTGTACTCTTTACTAGTTAGTTGAATTAAAAACCGGTCCTAACGCTATAAAAGGCTGTTGACTATACTGATTTTATGCCTGGTTAGTTTTAGTATGCTATGTTTTTATTTATTTGCAAGTATATATGAATATATATGTTATAAAACATATAAAAATAAAATCATTTTTATTTGTATGTTATTGTATGCTGGTATATGCCTGCCATAGTGTGTATAAGGAGCTCAGGACACAGCCAGAAGGATCTAATCCTCCCACTTTACTGTGTGGGTCCTGGAGATGGAATTCCGTTTTCAGGACTGGTGGCAAGAACTTTTACTCACTGAGACATCTCAATGGCCCTAAATTCTTTTGATTTTAATTAAGTTTATTCTTTGTCATTTCTTACATGTCACTAATTGTACAATACACTAATTGTTCTCACAATGCTCTCTCCTATTCCATTACCATCAGTAGCAAGCTACCCCACCTCCTTCTAAATTCTTTTTCTGTCTTCACATATCTTTGTTTCACTGTCCGATCCACTGAGTTTAACTTGAACTATCTGCAAGAATAGAGGTGTGAAATTGTCCCCTGGAACCTGCTGGGCTCACCAATGGCTATGAAGCTATATAATAGTTCTCTCTCCCAGCATCTATCCATAATCAACAGTTCCCATGGGAGACAAAGGACATCATGAGCTTCCATGTATCAAGAACTGGCAGTTCATAGTTCCAGTCTTTTACAACTATTATCTTCAGGGCATGGCAAGTCCATGACACTCCTTAACCTATATTATTTTATTAGGAAAATGACCTCACATAAAAAGCAGCTTGCCTGGTAGTTATAGAAAAATTCGGATAAAATGAATCTTCATCTTAGAACTCCTCTTGCAAATTACCCCAGTGTAAATTCCCCCAGGGATTTTAATTATTTTGAGTTCTATATACTAAAGGATAGTATACTGGATAGTCTTGTGTCAGCTTGGTACAAGCTAAAGTCATCTAAGAGGAGGGAACGTCAATTAAGAAAATATCTCCACCACTGAAACAGTTTACCTGAGTTAATGGGAACTCACCAACTCCAGCCAGACAGGGAAGAAAATAGCCAAGATCCAAACTAGTCTCTCTGAATGTGGGTGACAGTTGTATGGCTGGGGCAGACTTCGGAGCCACTGGCAGTGTTACCAGGATTTATCACTACTGCTTGTACTGCTTTTTGAGAACCTATTCTCTTTGTATCGATACCTTTCTCAGCCTAGATATAGTAGGGAGGTCCTTGGACCTTCCCAGAAAGCAATGTGTCTTACCCTCTCTGAGGAATGGATGGGGGTGGGGTGGGGGTAGGTGGAAGAAATAGGAGGAAGGGAGGGAGTGGGAACTGGGATTGGTATCTAAAATGAAAAAGGATAGTTTGTTTTCCTTTTTAAAAAAATTTAAAAAGTGAAAGAAAAGAAAATGTCTCCGTATGATCGGTCTGATCAGACTGTAGGTAACCCTATAGGGCATTTTCTTAATTATTAGTTATTTATGAGGAAGAGCACAACCTATTGTGGTGGTGCCATCCCTAGGCTTGTGGTCCTGGGTTCTATACGAAACTAGGTTGAGCAAGGCATAAAGCACAAATCAAAAATCAGCATCCTTCCATGGCCTCTGAATCAGCTCCTGTCCCATGTTACTGCTCTTTTTTAGTTCCTATCCTGATGTTTTTCAATGATGACTAGTAACATAGAAGTGTAAGCCAAAAATACCTTTTCCTCTCCAGCTAGCTTTTTGGCCAGGGTACTTCTCCATACCAATAGAAACTGTAATGAAGACAGGTATTTTTAAAGTGTTCTGTTATGTCCTTGAAATTTTATGAATTTTAAAGCTGTTACATTGAATTCTTAAATACAAATGAAGTTGGGGAAGTGGCGAGATGGCTCACTAGTTACAAGTAACAAATGTTCTTGTGGAGGATCCAAATTGGGTTCACAGAACCCATACTGTCAGGCTCACAATCATCTGAAACTCTAAATTCAGGGTGTCTATCATTGTCTTCTAGCTTCTGTGGGCACTATGCTCATGTGCATGAACAAGACAGATAAGAAATAAAAGTAAATCTTAGAGATAAATCAATTAAGTTGCATTTATTTTATATTGAGTATTAAGATATAGAGTTCATTCCTAGAAATAATTCCTTCTACCTCTAAGAAAGGGTGAGTGGATGAAATATTTTATTTTGAATAATAATTATATTTTCATCATTTATTTAAGATATCTGCATATAAGGACCAGAGCGATTCTTTCTTACAAATGTGAGCGCCTGAGTTTGAGCCTTCAGAGTCCACATTAAAATAACGAGAGGTGCTGGTGGCAAATGCTTGCAATCCCAGAGATATAAAGCTGAAGACGGTTGGCCCTCTGGAGCTCCCTGGCCAGCAAGCTCAACCTACATGCCAAGGTCCAGGTCAGCACAGAACAGTGTCTGAATAAAAAGGAAGCAAGGTAGATTTTATCTAAGAACAATAGTTGAGGTTGTCCTCTGGTCTTCACACTCCTTTTCACATACAAACACACACACACAGGCAACTACACAAATGCATGTATGTATGTACAAATGACTTGATTCACTTTCAGGCTGAATGTCATAATAAGAACTCCCTTAGGATACATTTTCTGTCCAACCAAATAGGTAGCAATAATAACTTTGTAAAGTCATTGCTTAAATAAGAAGCCCAAAGAAACCAGGGGTCTAGATGTGAAGGAATCCCAGGTAGAGAGGGACATGGGGACAGCTGTGTGAATCTAATGGGTAATTAATGGCTTTTGGCTACAGATTTATAAAGGGAAAATGTTTGGTCTCTCTATTCAAATGAGTTTGGCCAGCTAGCTGTGTCTATCATTTCTCACATTCAGTGACTGTAGTAGCCATGAAATTCCAGCATACTGGGAGAAAAGGATATAATTGTCTAAGTGCATCATGGCATATGCTAAATTGTCATTTCCTAATGCTTTGGTAACCTAATAGCTGTTTGCATTTTAGTTTTATCATTTATTTACTGGATATTTTCTTGGTTATTTATTGCAAAGATTTTCTTAGAGAAGAATGAGAGCTGCTGATGATATTAATTTCTTTGAGTGGAGGAGGAAAGAAAATGAAGGAACGTGGCCAAATCAAATAAGCAAGCAGAAAGGTCCTATTGTCAGTACTCAGTATTGATGGAAAGATTTTGTGTGTGTGTGTGTGTGTGTGTGTGTGTGTGTTCACCCTCATATGGAGGCCAGAAGTTGACATCAGGTCTTCCTCAATGACTTCCAACATATTTTCAAACAGAGAAATGAACATGGAAATCAACAATTGAACTGAGCTATGTCATCAACGAGCTCTAAAGATTCACCCGTCTCTACCTACCCAGTGCTGAAAACACAGATGTGTGCCCATACTCCTGGCTTCTTTCTAAGACTGAAACTGAAGATTCAAACTCAGGTACCCGTGCTTCACCAGCAAATGCTCCACTGATTGAGCCAGTTCCTCAGCTCTAGTAATTGTTCTTTTTGTTGGTTTGTTTTATCTTGCTTTATTTTGATTTGTTGTTTCTTTCTGTTTTTGTTTTGCCTATTTCTCTCTGTTTTAGAACTGACCAAAATCATGTGGGAAGAAGAAAATGGTCATAATGCTTGGCTTGAATTTGAGATTGAGAAAATATTTGCTATTCTACATGTATTAAAATTTCATTTTGATCATCATATAGACATTAAAGTTTTTATAATATAATTAAGGCATATAATTGGGACAAATACACATTCAGTCTTTCTTGTCCTTCTTGAGTTCTGATAGTTATATTTCTCTTATGTAAGTCAAAGCTAAAATTTTAAGTATTTTAAAGAAAAAATACCATAGCAGAGGGACTCCAAAGTATATTAATATTAAGATGTTGCAATTAAAGAGCTCTGGTAGGAAAAAGAGAATGCTGAAAGATTTCAGAGGCATCTGCTTCATCAGTCATCATGAAAGGACCTGCATGGCTAAGCATGATTTTTCATCAATAGGAGGGCTATCTTCAAAGCGGGTCTCACACATTTTATATCATCAAAAAGAAACATAAGGTTGTCTCTTCCCTTCTATATATTTTTCCCTTTTTGCCTCATTATTTGAATCATCTTCTACTACTGTATTATGAAGCATAAGGATAAAAAAAACACTTAAGAATGAAGAGAATAAGTGATGTTAGCACAACGTTGACTCTGGCTTCATAGACGCTTAACTAAGAATGTGTCATTTGGAGTACTTTCTGCTTCATCCTCCAAATAGTCATGAGTGCACATAACACTTCTGTTGTTATATAAGAGTCCTTCCTCTCTGCCTTTAGAGATAGCTACAGTTCAGGCAAATCTGCTCGCACTGCTCTATGTGAAAGGAAATAGGACAAGGTTTGCAAATGCTCAGGGCCATTCAGGAGACATCAAACCTTGGCAACTTTCTCAAGCACCTCATTCCCTTTTGTTTATTTGTTTGTTTGTTTAATGCTTCAAAGTGACTGCTGCCAGTGCCGGGGCTACTTTGCAACATTTCTTCCTACTCATTCTTCGTTCGAGATTTTTGCTAGATTTCATGAAGAAGACTGCTCTGGCATCTTGGTGAGCCCTAGTGATAAGAAGGAAAGGAAGAATGTAGAATCATACAAGAACAAGGATTTATGGTACAAGGTGCTAGAAATAGGCAACCTGAAACAAGATATAAGAGGAAAGGATGAAACAATCCCCAGGACTCCTGGCAGGAGGACTAATGTGGCTACTTTGTGAATGCAAATCTTTTAGAGATGACTAATTAATGTAACAGTAAGGCATTTGGGATGAGTGGGAAAAAACTGAGGATAGCTTAGCATTTTAGAACTCATTGTGATGGTGGCTGAATTGAAATCTACTTCAGTATAAGACTATGACTTCAGAAACATTGTAGACCTCAGAAACATTGATGTGTTGGTCTTTAACATCATCAAGTAGTACAGTAGCTAGAAAGAATTGAAAAGTCAATTCAGGAACCTTATTAACTGGAAATGTCTACAATATGCTCTACGACCTCTTTACAATTAGATCTTAGTCTATATTAACAAAAGCTGTTTTCACTAAACATGTGAAACTAAGCTTGGGAGTTTAAAAAGAGGGAGACTCAGCCTGTCATGTACTATAGGGAAAAGCAAAGAATTAAGTGACCAACCATAAGACTTCATTTTATTGGAATGACTTTTCTACTTTAGCCAAAGACCGTGGTACTTCTCTTTATTAACATGCATGCAGAACTCCAGTTAAATTTTCAAAGTGAAAAAAGAGAAGGATCCCCATTCAGGACAAATACTAGAATCTTTGTGTTTCATGTGACATCATCTTGCCCTATCTTCTCCCAAAAACCAGACACAACTTCCAAATCCAATGTGTTACAGCTGAGGACGTGCAACAGACATTTACAGAAAATTCTAGAACTTATTGACCTGATATTTTGTCTGACAGAATAGTATATGTACTTGAGAAGAACAGACACCTTCTTCAGTGTTTTAAATAAGGGTTCTCAAAGAAAACATATTTGATAAAATTAAAATCTATTAGGAGGGTTGTTATTACATTGACTTACATGATATGGTCTGGGCTGTTCAATAATGGCTGTCTTCACATTATAGAGATTGAGAACTAGTAAGTTCTTATTCCAAGAAGCTGAGTGCCTAAACTGTGCCAAACTAGTGTTCAGGGCGTGAAGGTTTCTTTACTCCTTATTGGAAGACTAACAAATCTAGGTTCTGATATCAGCAAAAAGTGTCATTGCTAGCATGAATAATAGGTTAGATGAACTCATGAACGTGCTTTATGACCTTACCAGCAAGACATGAAAGCTAGCAGGCAAAGCCCAGAAGTTTGCCTTGATGCTTCTTTGCATCTGGTGCCTGATGGAAAATGCAGCTCACATTTAGGGTGGCTCTTCATATGTCAAATAATCTTATAAGAAAATCCCTCACAGGTGTGTTCAGAAATGTCTCTAATGGATGGCTTTAGATCTTGTCAAACTGATAATTGCTTTTAACCACCACAATTTCTTATACTTTAAACAATAGTTTATTTGTCATAATGTATCAAAACACTTATTACAAGCAAAAAATTTTCCTCTTTGTTTCCATTGAACATAAAAACTCCTGCCATTGAACGTTCTCAAGATAAATGTTGAAGGCATTTAGAAGAGAATTAGGGAACTCTGGGACCATGCAGAGAGCTCAATGTAAGCCATTTTTGTTTTCCAAATCATGTGGGGAATTTTCCATGGTCTAATGCCTGGGAGAGTTATTGCATGAAAGGTGATTACTAGCCCTTCATAAAAACAAGTAGTTCTTGTAATGATGAAAGTAGTTGGAAGAAAAGTAAGGACCAACAAAAGATGGAGAAGCCCTAAAAGCCCTTGAGGAAGAGAAGTGAAGAAGTACTATATCAGTATTAGTCAACAGGACCCATAAGTAAACATATTTGCATGTATTAAATTTTTTATTAAATCAGCTAATGTTAAAATAGCAACAGCAGCTGTCTTACAACTGAGAGTGGCTAACAGCCTGGTAGAAGACTCATCAGTCTCAATCTGGTGCCCTAGACCTCAAGGATTATCTGGAGAAGGGCTGCTGGTCCTCTGTCAAAGACAGAAGCCATGAAGTATGGAATCTCATGCCAGCAGAGGCTAAGACATCTAAAAGCAAGAGTTAAAGTCACATAAGAAAGAGACAAATAAGCTTGCTTCTGTCCGGACCCTTCTTTGCTGGGCTGCTACCAGAAGGTGCCACCCATACTTGTGATATGACTCCTTACATAAATTCATGTGATCATTAAAATGCTTCTGTTGATGTTTCCTGGGCAAGGAATTCTAATTTGTGGAAAGTTGCTACTAAAACCAAACTTCTTATCAACCATGTTGTGAGTGGGACAAAAAGAGAGAAAATCCATAAATTTCATGCCAGTGGTGCCCTTGAAATTTAAAAGCACATTCGTTCAATACTTCTGAATAGAAGAAAAAAGTGACTCATTATTTTTGGAAATAGGAACACTCCATAATGTTTAGGTTTTCCTTTATAAAACAATTAGTTTTCAAGGGAAATTTAATTTTGTTTGTCAGTGTTTTTCCTAACTAAATGGAAAATTCTTATTGAGAGTTAATTATATTTCATTTGCTAGAATTTGTGAGAAAAAAAAGGCTGGGAAGGAAGCCGCTACTGAGCCATATGCTTTTAATACCCACAATCAACTTTCAGTTTAATTTTGTTATGTTTGTTTTTAAAATAATAGCTATAATTAAAGAGGCGCTCTCTCATTTTGAGACTATGGATTTATGTCAAGTTGTAATTGTTGAGCAGTTACCAGGTATTGAGGTAAACAATGGGATGTGCTGAGCAACAAGCTGTGGAGTTTCAGTGCTCTCCATCATGGAAGCCAAGCCAAGCTACACTTTCTGAGTTCATCTCTGTTAATTCCTCCCTGTTCATATATTTCAGGAAGACAAGTAGCTTTTCCAGAGTATGAGGGAGGACAATTATGAATCTGTCATGCTGTTTCCATGGCTATCTTTTTTTTCTCGACTCTAGTCTTGAAGACCACATTCTCAGAGGTGCTTCCTACAACAATCTTAGCAACAAAATATATGAAAAAAAATCAATGTAAGGAAAGAGGGTTTGTTTTGCCTTGTGGTTTTATGGTTCAGTTTGTCATGACCAGGAAAGAATAGTGGTAGAGGAAAGAGGTGTCTGGTTACATAGTCAGGAAGGAGATAGGGGTAGATGCTGGTACTCCATTCATTATCGCTACTATATTCAATCAGGGACCCCAGTCCATGGAATAGTGCCAACCACACTCAGGGTGAGTCTTTCCACTAAAGTTAAAATTTCTGGAAATTCCCCCAATGTCACTACCTTAGGTATATCTTCTGGGTGTTTCTAAGTCCTGTCAACCCAATAGTCAAGGTTAACAATTACAAATCCACCCTGAACAACTTGACATGCAAATATATCACTTTAATATCATAATATTTCACATCTGACCCTCAACATTTCCTATTTATTTCATAATGCAAGATAATTACTGTTATTCTAACATTCCCAACATGTAAGAGCTTTAAATATGTTCATAGACTCAGAGATTTGCCAATTCATAACTATGAGTGCTTTCTAAATCTAAAAAAACCTATTATTTCTGACAGTCAGTATCAAATAATGTATATTCCCATTTTAAAAGAAGAAATGGGGACCTAGGAAGGGAACAGCAGGCCAAATCAAGAGCAGAATGCAGCAGTGCAAACACTGCATCCTGCAATTCCACATTACACATCCACAGTACAGGATGGCATCACTAAAGCTTGAACAGCCAGGGGTAGATCTACTCTTTCAGTCAGAGGTTGTGTCTGCAGCCCAGCCCAGAAAAAAAGGCATTTTAAAATGGCTGCAGCTTTCTTTCCTGCTATGGCTGAATCAGGAAAATCTCTCTCTTTTTTTTAAATATTTATTTATTATGTATACAATATTCTGTCTGTGTGTATGCCTACAGGCCAGAAGAGGGCACCAGACCCCATTAAAGATGGTTGTGAGACACCATGTGGTTGCTGGGAATTGAACTCAGGACCTTTGGAAGAGCAAGCAATGCTCTTAACCTCTGAGCCATCTCTCCAGCCCATCTCTCTTAAAGGAGCTGCAGCACACCACCAGCAAACAGCAAGAAACTGTGTTAAACTCTGTATTTTTTTTTTGACTAGAATTCCTTTACAAGCTCTCTCAGGTTTTTAAGTGGATTTAGTTGGCCATGTGGGTGCCAATTTGTAGGAGGAGGGGAGCAGGCTACTTGGCCACTTGTTTGTTTCCCAGCTGTCCATACCTGCAAAATAATCACAGAGGGACTGTATTAATTAAAGCACTGCTTGATCCATTTGCTCTAGCTTCTCATGGGCTAACTCTTACACTTTAATTTAACTCATTTCTATTAATCTGTATATCACCACAAGATCATGGCCTACCAGCAAAGTTTTAGCACATCTATCTCTGACTGCAGATCCATGGTGTCCCTCTGACTCTGTCCTTCTTTCTCCAAGAATTCAGTCCAGTCCTCCCTGCCTACCTAAGTTCTGCCCTATCAACAGGCCAAGGCAGTTTCTTTATTCATTAATGGTAATCACAGCACACAAAAGGGACTCCCACATCAATAAAGCTTCTAAGACCTATTGTTGACTTGAGATATAGCCCAGCTCCTTTCTGCTACAACTGTAATGGCAGCAGTGTGCCTTAGCAGTTATTTGGGGGAAATCTCCCCTAAGATGTGCTTTTAGAGCAAGGTACCACTTTAGGTGGTACCTTAACTCCAGCTTTAAGGGATCCAGTGCCCTCTACTGGACTGTGTCAACAATGCACTCACATGCACACAGCCACACACAGTGTGAGGAATGTAATTTGAATTATACTTAATTCCAAATGAATAAAAATAATTATTTTATAGGTTTAATGACTAAATGAGATATTGAGTAGAAGGAAATGAGAATGGGAGGATCCTTAGATGTAGTATAGAGGTCACTGAAGTCTATCTTTTATTTCTAACACCTCCCTCACTCTTATTGCTTCCTGCCTTGCAAGAGGTTGCCTGAAATTTTTACCATATATTTCCACTATGACTCACCACAGGTTTAAAAAAAAAACAGACCAAAGGACTATTGATAGGACCATCAAGTAATTAGAGTCAAAGCAAACAATTCTTCCTTCAAGTTGTTTTTCTTTGGAAATTTTGTCATAACAAAAAAAATGATAACATACAAGGAAACAAAATTATTGTCTTTGAGGATGCTGTAGAAACCTACTGCAAATTAATACGTGGACTCTATTACTACATCTCAGATTTTCTTATAAACAACAAGTCTTAAAGCTCAGTTATGATTTTCAAAGATTTTAGCATTTAGGGTGCTATTCCTAAAAACTTGATTGGATTGTCCTTCTATGTTAAGAAGAGTGCCACCTCATCTAGTCCCCTGCTGTGGGATTTGTTAATCCTGCTCTAATTTTTAAAGCCATTGTACAAAGGAGAAATGGGATTTTTCCCCTCTGGCTCCTTTTGGAAAGATAAAATGACTTTTGGGATGAAAGCACAATAGATCAAATGTGAAAACACACATCTAAAGGCATAGCAGGCAAGCAGAAAAGGATCTAGCCTGGCACTAGCTTCTAAAGAACTATTGTTCATGTTGGAGAAAGATAAAAGAAAGACAGGAAAGAGAAAGAAATTTGCTATTTAGACTTTTTTGGAGTATAAAAAATGTGAAAAGTTCAACAATTTTTATTTTAGCTGTGATATTCTATATTACGAGGTAAAGAAACATATAGAGAAAACAAAATGTTAATGTGTAACTAGTTAGCTAGTTAGTCTAAATTAGTGAGAATTGACCACAATAAAGCAAACTATGGACAGAGATCTAACGAACGGTTTTTTGTTTTTTAAATAGTTAGATCACTCTATGATCAAGTAGCAATGCCTATTTTGGTAGAAGGTTGAAAATTCAGATGTTCTATTATCTGGAGCACTCTTAGCATTCTCTGTTTAAATTTTAATTTCAGTGATAGATGAATGATAGATAATAATGAGCCATTATAATTAGAAATATCTGACACACAGGATTAATAAAGTATATTTATTTGTTGGAATATGAGAGGCCGTTGGTTCATCCTAAAGCAACATAAACTATAGGAGATAAAATACACAGTATATGTTGGAAAGGCTTAAAGCAAATATACAAACAGTGAATGAGTATAGTATAGTATAGTATAGTATAGTATAGATATGTATAAATTTTTACCTTGTACTTGACTAATGGAGCTAAAGAGGAAAGAAATGATAGACCAAAATGTTACTTAATGAAAAAGAGAAAAAACAACAGATGATTTCATTAGACATTAGAATTTTTCTCATTTTCTAGACCTCAGAAAAATCCATTTGAAATAAACTTATGTTTGCTTTCTTAGAGAAAATCTCATAAAATATACAATAATTTCCCAAAAGTAGTGTTTTTAAGAATTTACTCCCAAATATTACTGACACATTAGTTTTCTTCCAAACTTTAAGTTCTCTACATTAGTACTTATAAAACTTCATTGATACAATATTTGTGTTTTTCCATGTTCTACTTTTTGCCAAACAGTATGCACTAGAAATATTTTTATCTTAAAATTATATAATATGACATAATTTTTTGTTAGCATATTAATATATATTATTCCATGATATGATTAATAATCACTCAATCTCTGTTCCCTAATTAGTATTTGTATAAACATATGTAATTATCTATTAGCAATTTTCTCCCATGAATGGTACTGTTTTATGGCCATGCTTAGTCCAATAACATCAGAATCCAGTACAGATTATGTAGAAGTCACTATAATAGTTGTTGGAAGATTGACAGAAACAGACTAGAGATTTTAGGAGACAGAATTTTGGAAATAGAATGGAGAACATATGCATCCTGTGGGAGTCAGCAACAGAATTTGAAATCCAGATTTGTGAAAAGCCTGAGCAGTTGGCAGGGAATATAGCTATCTGCGCCTAACATACTCAAGGTCCTAGGTTGATCTCATGTGTGTGTGTGTGTGTGTGTGTGTGTGTGTGTGTGTGTGTGTGTGTGTGTGTGTGTGTGGTGAGATAGATG
Source organism: Ondatra zibethicus (assembly GCA_004026605.1). Taxonomy (NCBI): domain Eukaryota; kingdom Metazoa; phylum Chordata; class Mammalia; order Rodentia; family Cricetidae; genus Ondatra; species Ondatra zibethicus. Next base: position 167,467 of record PVIU01001305.1, on the reverse strand, counting down.
GAGAGAGAGAAGGAAAGAGGGAGAGAATGGGTGATAAAAACCAAAGTGTGAGAACTGATTGTTATTAAACCATGTGAACTGTGAACATGACATATATTCTAGCCAGTAGAAAATAAAGAACAAAATTCTATGAATGATATTTTACAACTGTTATAGGTATGCCATACATTGGTTCAGGAACAAAACATAAAATAAGGAGAGTGATATATTATAATACTTCAGATATGACAGTTCCCTAGAATGGACCAGGGATGGGATAAAAGTAAAAGCTTATTGTAACATAACAATATCTTTCTACAGAAATTTAGAGGTAGCACATCATTATTGTGCAAAGATTTGAAAACAGAACTAACCATAATGTTTAAAAGGATGGTCAAAGCCAAAATGAACAGTGTTAAAAGGAAAAGGAAATTTGACATATCTATGTATATGAAAAATCAGGAAACGTGGCTGCTACATTTGGAGAACAGAACATATTCATAGTATCTATGGTATAAGCTTTCAATGTCTACTATACCACAGGTTAACACTTGATCAAATACAAGAAATGGTTTCCAGCCATATCAAGTTATAAATTTTCTAAATTTTATATCATGTTTTCTGTACTAATGAACTTGTGGAAGAACCACATGCATTTCAGAAAATAGAAACAGTAATACCGTGCATGGCACAACTTTATGCAACTCAATAAGCAGGTGGATCAAATTAAAATTGAGATGTCTTCTAAAGCTTCAAAGTTTAACTGCTAAAAATATATGTGGCCTACTTGGAGTAATTTATCTTTAATAATTTTTAAGCGTCTGAGAGTGTACCTGCAGATAATGCACATGCAGCACCTGTACCCTGTAGGCAAGAAAGGGGTGTTACGTACAGTGAAACTGGAGTTACAGGTGATTGTGAGCCACCAAACGTGGGTGCTGGGAACTGACTTCAGGTCTTATGGAAGAACAGTTAATGTTCTTCTTCACTGTGACATCTGTTTATCTATGGTGCATTGCTGTTTACATAGAGTCTTTATACAAGAAAGACCATATTGAACAATATGTAAATTTATTTTTACCATTTTTTGATGCAATAAAAGCTGGGAACCTTATGATTACTCAGGGTTCTATATAGATGACACTAACTTGATATTTAGTCTTTTAGAACAACTAAGAACTTTGTAGTCAATATATATTAACTTTAACTTTCATCGGCCCATCTTTTCCCTCTAAATAAAGTTATTATTCAAATCTTTTCTTCAGAAGATGTTAGCTTGGGCTGATGCCTATCAAGGAACAATCAAGTAATATAACCCATTCAGAATACTTTCCAAACATCTAATTACTGCTAAGTACTGGATGCTGGAGGATTGCCCAACTTCACCCTAGAGACGGCAAGTAGTCCTTCCTTCTTTGTAACACACTCGCAGACTCTGCTAATGGTTGGTGTCTGATGCAGAAGCCCAGAGGCTGAGTTTTAGTGTTGTTAGAATATCCCAGGGCAGCAGCAATTTCTGGCAGTGATAGCACATGCAATGGCTTTCCGGTAGGACACTGCCATGGGGTTCCTGGCAGAGTCACTGAGCAAGGTTTTTGTAAGCAGATCAATATCATTTTTGACAGGACTAACATATGGCTTTGGATTTCTGGCCAGAGACTTCTTCGTGGTTACTATCAGAGGAGACCCTCCATGCTCTCTGGCAACACTACTACACTATGTAAAGAATTTAATTCCTGGAAGTCCATTGCCAGAATGATTTGCTATGGAACAAATTTCAAAGTTGGTTTCCTGCCAATACAAAATTCTATAGGTCATGTCAAGGCCAATGAAGCAGTGAGTTTTTAGTGTGGAGATATCGAGCTGGTCTTTTAAAGCTTGCATATTCATGTGTTGCCATGTTGCTAAGTGCTTCTATATCTACTGGGTATAAATGAAATATTTTCTCCATGAAATACTGCTTCAATCATGGAATCTGGTGTATATACATGTGAGGATACAGGCAGATTTATCTCAGTTGTCCATTTAAACTAATTGATTTCAATCATTTCAAAATTTCACTATAATTTGTGAAAGAGCCAAAGTATATTAATGCTAAGAGCAATGACCGAAAAACTAAACAACACAAGCAAAACAATACCAAACCAAACCAAACCAAACCAAAATGATGGCTTCCAACAACTCAGAGGGCAACTGAGTTCCTTCATCCTTTTCCTCCTATCACACATTGTTTCAGAAGCTGCAATAACTTCATATAGATGAAGGAAACCAGAACCATTCAAAAATGATTAAAGTCAGTGTACAGAACAGGGTTCATGATACATCCTTCATTGTGGGTAGCATACCATTGAATTTTCCTATTTTATTAATACTGTGTGTGTGTGTGTGTGTGTGTGTGTGTGTGTGTGTGTGTGTGTGAGTATGTAGGCTCCCACAGAGACCAGAGGATGGCATAAGACTCCTGGGGCTGAAGTTCCATGTGTTTGTAAGGACCTGAGCTGGGTGATGCAATCCAAAGTCAGATCCTCATGATTGAGCAGAATGTAGTGTTAACTACTGAGTCCTATCCTTAATTCCTACTTTATACAGTACTTTGTACATAGACTTGAAATACTTATACAAGTCTACTCTCATATTTCCCTAGCAATTTTCAATGCTTCCCCACCAGTTGGAGTTAGTGTCTCTCAGGTTAGCTTACAGGTCACTTCTGTAGATGAGTGATTTCTCAACCTTATAATTACTGATATAAATATATATATTTTTCTTATCTTGGCTGAAAATGACCCCTCCAAGATTCAAATACCACTTAATAAAAATCCCAACACTAGGCATGACCACTCTTTTTGAGTTGTTGATTAGAATTATTAAAAAGAAGCCCAAAGCCTATAGCTATTACCCTTACTTGCCCTCCAGTGGTGAAACATAAGTTTCTGTTGCTGAAAGCATCATGTACTTAAAAAATAGGGCCCAGAGACCTCTGAGCTGGAACTGTTCTAAGTGCCTACTCCATGAGTCTGCAATCATGGTATCAGAAGGTGCCACACAAGCTTCCAGATGAGGGAAGTGACCAACAGTCCTACCAAGCTATTGAATCTGTGGATGTAACAATCAGCATAGCAAAGTAATCCTAAGGTGATGTTATTCCCAGGCCTACCTTCACAGTAAGAAACAGCTTTTCATTAAGACCACTCAATGAGAGGGACATCATAACTGGTACTGGAAACCTAAACAACTACCAGGGATACTAGTGAAGTCATGGGTCTTGGAGGAAAACCTACAACCACCACTTTTCTAACGTAGCACAATCCTTAACCACCTTCTAAACATTTGTTCTTATACCCACAGATAAATGTAGTCTTTATCAAATTTCCTCATCAAGAAAATTTGTCTTTGTATTGATGGAGACTATTACAAAAAAAAAATCCAATCAAAATTCAGAGTTGTGGGGTCCATTCCAGTGTATTCATCTACAGAACTATTCCTCAACCAAAGACTAAGTATTTATTTTGGAAGAGAAGGTGAAAAGACTGTAGGAGACAGAGTCAGGGAATTAGCTCTGAGATGGTATATCCTAGTTGTATTAGAAGCTTCACCAATAAAGTCTCACCAACATGATTGCCTAAATATGAACTGAACTGTAGATGAAGACTCTGCTTTAATTTCCTGGCCACCCAGACCCAAATAATCACACAAAACTATATTAATTACAACACTGTATGGCCTATTAGCTCAGGCTTCTTTTAAAGTAACTCTTACATCTTAAATTAACCCATTTCTATTAATCTAAGTATCACCACGAGGCAGTGGACTACCGGTAAGCTTTCAGTGGTATCATTCTCCTTCAGCAGTTACATGCTGTCTCTTTGGCTAACCCTACTCTCTAAAAAACTCTTCCAGTCTGTCTATATTCTGCCCTACCATAAAAAAGCTTTATTCTTTAACCAATAAAAGCAATACATATACAGAAGGACATCCCACAGTATCTCCCCTTTTCTAATTAAAAAGGAAGTTTTTAAATTTAATGGTGTGGGACAGTGGTCTGTATTCTGTCAATTATATTTTAAATAAATGCTGATTGGCCAGTAGCCAGGCAGGAAGTATAGGCAGGACAACCAGACAGGAAATAGAGGCAGGTCAATGAGAACAGGAGAATTCTGAGAAGAAGGAAGTTCCTTCTGCAGTTGTGAGCCTGCCACAGAAGAAGCAAGATATGACTGCCTCACTGAAAAAGGTACTGAGCCATGTGGCTAACACAGATAAGAATAATGGGCTAATATAAGTTGTAAGAGTTAATAAGAAGCCTGAGATACTAGGCCAATCAGTTTATAACTAATGTAGACCTCTGTGTGATTTCTTTGGGACTTAACAATTGCAGGAACAGGGTAGGACAGAAACCCTGACAACATTTTAACATAATAAAATTACATATACAAGCAGTTATCAAAAAAGACTTATAGTTATTATATTTAGTCCATTTAAATTTTGGAAAATTAAGGAGAATACTCTATCATATATCCTATCTTTGTGAGTCTAAAGCTTTATATCTAATTTATCTTTAGTCATAACTAAGGAAATCTGTAACTCTATCTGTCTTCAACTCTTCAAAGACTCCAGAAAGATATAATATTACCTAAGTAAACAGCAAGTGCATTCTTGGCAACTTCCAAAGTTTTAGAATTGACAGAGACATCTTGCTGCCTGGACAGTCACTCAAATTTCTTTTGTAATGTTGGGACATTCATCTTCAGTCTACAGGCCCATAGTACCAGGAAGACTTTTCCATGAAACAGAAAATTTGGAGATCGGTTATTCATTGTAATGTCAAAGTTCATCAGTTGCTTTCTTCTGTGTTGTGCAGAATATCTGGCAGTTTCTTCTGTGAAGCAAAAGCCCTGAAGGACCATCTTTTCTTTTGAAAAGTTCAGCAGTCATATTTCTGTGGGTTCTGCATGTTCAGTTGATACAATATACCATAAAGCAGTCCAAGCAAGAGCAGTTCCTTGGTCAAATAACTAGATTTGTCCATTTGAAGACAAATTACATAATGAGTTTCTTTGATATCTATCAACCTCTCTGAAGTAACTGATGCTGCCGGAAGCAGACATGTCTGAATGCTGAGAAAAATCTAAGTTCTTAAAACCTTTTAAATGTCATATTCTGCATGTCTTTGAAGTATTGAAGATTATCTAGCTAAATGAAATATCTCTGTATATCTAAAAAATATAACTAATTTAATTAAAAGTTTGATTATTATAGATAACTATTAATCTGTATTTAACTGTATACTACATTTTCAAATGAGGTGTATATAAACAATACCTTAAACAAGAGAAAAAACATATATGTATATATAATTAGTATAACTAAATTGACCTTAAATTTGTATCAATAGAACAAGATCTAAAACAAAGTAAGGTATTCATTTCTATATCATAGCCCCCCTTTTCTGAAAAAAAAAAAAGATTGACTGTGACCATTTAACCACTTAAGATCAACACCCTTTAAAGGTAAACAAACATTTATAAACAATAATTTTGAGAATTCGGGCTCTGTTTTCTCCAAAACTGTTCCTGCTGTTTCTTGGGCCAACTAATTTAGGGTTCATGGAGAGCTTTCAGGGGTTCTTGTTCCATCAAACCACATTAGCCTGGGAGAAATCTGCAGGTTCTCATCTTCTGTGGAAAGAAAAGCAGAACCTCTTTTCCAAGGTACCATAGCCTTAGGCTCAAATTTAGAAGTCAAGATACCTTTAAAATATATATGTTGGTTTAGCTTAGCAAGAATGCCTCTCTGTAGTTAGACTATTCATGGTCAAAAAATTTAAAGAAAACACAATATTATGCATAATCCAGACTCTCCTTGTTTTTCATCTTTACATGGATTTTTGTATTACTTTTTAATATTTATTATCTTTACTCCTTTAATCTATGTAGTATCTCTTTAACTGCTTATAATCTTTTCCCTCTCTGTCCCAAGTCTACGTACATTTTTAAACACACTGACCCATTCAGAGGTTTATTTTTGTCTGAATCTGTCTTTATTGTGTATCTGTAAACATTTTTCTGACAAGCAGCACCTTTTCATATGTTAAACGGGCATGGTTATGACCAACTCCACAGCCCATCCAACGCATCCAACATGGCAAATGTATGTTTACTACCTCTGTGAGCTGTGCTCACTGGCCCAGCTACAGGGACACATGGTGTCTATTTTGCTATTAACCAATTAGTAGTTTGGGTCCACAAACTCCATTTAAGTGCAGGACCTCCTGAAAGAGTCAGAGTTTGTGTTTCCAGCACAAACCAGGAAGGTTTCTCTCAAAGAAGCCATGCTAATGCTGAGACAGGAAACCTTCTCTTAAAGGAGCCATGTCTCTGCTTTCTGCCAGCAAACAGAACCTATCTTAAAAAGATGCAGTTACTAAGAAGCTGTGCTTGGCTCCCATTTTTGTGTGTCTAGAAGCCCTCTTTTTTAAAGCTTTTTTAGGGCTTATATGGATCCATGCCCCAGATGGTGGGTGCCATTATGTAATCAGAGACTTTCCAGCCACCCAGACCCAAATAATCACACAAAACTGTATTAATTACAACACTATTTGGCTTATTACCTCAGGCTTCTTATTAAGTAACTCTTACATCTTAAATTAACCCATTTCTATTATTCTATGTATCACCATGATGCTGTGGCTTACCAGTAAGGTTTCAGCAGCATCTTTCTCCTTTTCTTTTTTGTCACCTACATGGCATCTCTTTGACTCCATCTTCTCTCTCTCTCTCTCTCTCTCTCTCTCTCTATATATATATATATATATATATATATATATATATATATATATATATATGTCTTCCAGCCTGGCTACATTCTGCCCTGCCATTGAACAAAGCAGCTTTATCATTAATCAATAAAAGCAAAACATATACAGAAGGACATCCCACATCACTGAACAAGGACAACAACAGCAACCTAAACAAAATAACTACAGAGAGCTAAGGAATACTAAGAGATTGAGAAATAATCATCTCCTGGAAAGAAAACACCAAGTGGTTATCCTGTTGCAAATAGTCAGCCCTGAAAACATGAATACAAGTAACATTATAGAGACTAAGGAGGTTATATTTAGGAAAAAATATATAAACACCAAATACATAAATGAATTTAACAATGATTAATAAAAGAGGCCATAATTCGAAAGAGAGAAATGAGGGGTCTATAAGACGGTTTGTAGGATGGAAGTGAAGGGGGGATGATGCAGTTATATTACAATCTCAAATTAAAGAAAAATTCAAAAGAATGTTTATTATTCAACAGAAGTAAACACAAGTAGTTTTGGGTTACTTCATATCTCAGCACCTCCAGATTTTTTCTTTACCAATTCAATTTTACAACTCATTTCTTATCACCCTTATAAAATGACATTCTCCTTCAACTAAGTGTTTAATCTTAAGGAAACTTGTGGATGTATGTTAATTAACTCCACATGCATAAAAGGATTTAGGAAAACATTTCTAGGTAAAATGCCAAGCTAATGGAATAGCATTGGATGAACAAGACATGTGTGACACTTGTTTGCTGTTCTCTTTGGTGTTTTCTGAGAGCTAGAAAGCAAACAAACCTTAGAAGCTACCTATCTGAAGATTTTCTGAGCATCCCTGGGGACTGAAGCCCAGTGTGGCTGAGGGCATCACAGATGCAGTTCTAAGTCAGCTTTGACTTCACTGGAGTCCTTGCTCCAAAGTCTATCTTAGGTCACTGGCTAACATTCTTTTTTCTTTAACATGTGCAAAGATATCCTGCACTAGATAAAACTCAGGCTATATTTGTGCTTGCAAAGTATCCAACTAATTCCCTAATTGTCTCACTACAGTGCCATAAATTTTATGACATGCCTTGACTTCCACTCTTAGTAGCATTCATTGTTTGTGTAATCCATAAATAGGAAGCGACAGTTTGTCCTAGAACTTAAATTATTTTTTAAATGGTATTCTTTGTTTAGTTTTCATATCATGAGTCTTTCTCTGTGTGTGTGTGTGTGTGTGTGTGTGTGTGTGTGTGTGTGTGTGTGTGTGTGCACGTGTGCGTGTGAAAGCCTGAGGTTGGTGAAATAGTGCTAACTAGCTCTCCCTCTTATTCATTGAGGCCTTGTCTCTCAGTTAAGCCCAACACTCTCTGTTATGGTTAATCTTCTTAGCCCCTTGGCTCTCAGTATTCCCTGTCTTTTCCTATGGAGATTAGAATTACAGCTATGTCCATTAACTTGGGTTCTGTGTATCTGAACTCCTGTCCTGACATTTAGATGGCAAGCACTTTAACTGCTCAGCTGTTTTCTTTGCCCTCAAATGGCACTCCTCAAAAGTGCCAGAATCTAAACACTCCCTTCTCAACATAAAGAGTGAAGTTACGTATGACTCATAATAGCCTGGATATATGAAGTAAATGGAAGAAAAGTGATTGAATAAAAAGTCTATGGTCTTATGATGTCTCAAATTTTCCAGTTTTGCAGGGAACTATGTGAGTCCTGATTGCCACACTGTGACCACTTTATACCTTGGTTACACTGTGGGTTCAATTACAGTCTAATGCTATAAAGCAATACCACAACACAATAACTAATGTGGGTTTTTTTGTTACTCACTGAATTTAAAAGTTATGGTTCTTTTTATTTATTTATTTTCCTTTCATTGAAAACAGTTTTTTTCTCACATGATGTATCCTTTTATGATTTCCCCTCTTCTACTCCTCTCAATCTCCCCTCCCATCGAGATTTAACCACTCTATGTCTCTCATTGGAACACAGACTTCTATGGGATGCTAATAAAATATAATATTGTATTATATTTTATATTACATATATAATGTTATATTTTCTTTTTTCATATAATATAATATAATTAATATGTAAGACAAAAACTAATACATTTGAATAGAACAAAACAAAAGGAAAAAAGCCCAAAAAGATACAAGAAACAGAGAACCACTCGTCTGGATACTCAAAAATCCCATAAAGACACTGTACTACAAGTCATAATATATAAAAAAGAAGATCTTTTGCAGACTCTTACATAGGTCTTGTGCATGCTGTCTAAATCTCTGTGAGTTCATATGAGCTTTGATTATGATGATTTAGAGGGTCTTGTTTTCTTGGTGTGTTCTATTCTCTATGGCTCTTACATTTTTTCTGTCTCCCCTTACAGCGGTTTCCCTGAGACTTGAGGGGAGAGAGTTGATGGAGACATCCCAATTAGAGTTGAGTGTTTCAGTGTCTCTTATTCTCTACATAATGTCTGGTTTTGGGTGTCTGTAATTTTTCCATCTGCTGAAGGAGAGTGCTTCTCTGGTGATGGTTGAGCAAGGCACTGATCTAGGAATTTAGCATATTGCTATCAGGAGTTATAATCATTTTTTTGCTGTTTTTTGTTGTTGCTTTATCATAGGTCCCTAAATTTCATTTAGATTGCCTTCATATATATGTATACATATTAGGAAGCCTCTATTCTATTCCATACTTTCCCTCAAATGATTCTCAATTTTAGCTGTCATTCCCCATATTCCCTTCCTCAGTCCTTTCTTCTCTCTCCCTCCCTACTTGGCCCTTCCATTCAAGCTTCCCCTCCATCCATAACTCTCTATTTTATCCGCCTTTCCTAACAAGATCTATCTGTTGCCACTAGTCCCTTATTGTATACTTAACCTCTGTGGACTGTAGCTTGGTTATCATTGACTTAATATCTAATTCACATATAAGAAAACACATATCATATATCACTTTCTTGGTCTGGGATCAGTTTTTTTTTCTAATTCCATCAATTTACCTGCAATTTTTTATCTGCTGAGTAATAATACTACATTATGTAAATATACCACATTTTCATTATCCATTTTCTGTTGATGGTTAGCTACATTTTCTGTTGAGGGTTATCTAAGTAATTTCCAGTTTCTGGCTATTATGAAAAGAATAGCAAGCAACATGATTGAACAAATGTCTCTGTGATAGGGGGAAAATTCCTTTGGGTATATGCCCAAGAGTGGTATAGCTGTATCTGTAGATAGATCAGTTTTCATCGTCCTGAGGAACTTCCACACTGATTTACATCATGGCAGTACAAGTTTGCACCCCCACCAGCAATGGATGAGGGTTCCACTTATCCTACATCTTTGCCAGCATGAGCTGTCACCTTGTCATTGATCTTAGCCACTCAGACAAATATAAGTTGAAATCTCAAAGTAGTTTTGATGTGCATTCCAATGCTAAGAGTGTTGACCATTTCTTTAAGTGTTTCTCAGTCATTTGAGCTTCCTTTTTGGAGAATTTTCTTTTTAGATCTGTACTTAATTTTTAAATTGGATTATTTGCTTTCTTGATTTCTAGGGTTTGGAGTTATTCATGTATTGTGGGTATTAGCCCTCTATCAGGTTTTGGAGTTGGAAAAAAACCCATCTTTTTCCACTCTTCAGGATGGGACTTTGTCCAAATGGCAGTGTCCTTTGCCTTAAAGATTTTAAGTTTCATGAGGTCCCATTTATTAATTGTTGATCTTAGGGCAGGGTTCTGTTCAGCAAATTTGTGTGTGTGTGTGTGTGTGTGTGTGTGTGTGTGTGCACGCGCACACATGCCAATGAGTTCAAAGTTATTCCCTAATTTCATTTCTCTTATGTTCAGTGTAGTGTGTTTTATGTTGAGGTCTTTGCTCCATATGTAGTTGGGTTTTGTACAGGGTTATTCATATGGTCTATTTGGATTCTGCTACATGTAGCCATCCAGTTTGATCAGCACCATTTGCGGAAGATGCTGTAATTTTTCCAATATGTACTTCTGGCTTCTTTATCAAAAACCAGGTGCCCATAAGTATGTGGATTTATGCCTCTCTCTTACATTCTATTCTGTTGATCAACACGCCTGTTTTATAAGTTGTGTTTGAAATATCCAGTGTAACAGAATTTTGACTATACATAATGAAAATACTGTATTATTAAAAATTGCCAATATCCACGAAAGTTACTGGAGTAAACAGTGATATCACTGGTTTTATTTTATTTATATTTTAATTTGGTTCACACAATGAATTCTACAATTTTTCAATTTGTAAAAAAGAAAAAATGAAGTATTTACAAACAGCAAGAAATCAGAGTGTAAGTAATGAGGTATGGCTCAATACATATGTAATTCATTGAAAATAAAAATATGCACAGCACAAAAGAAATAAATGAACCATAAATAATAAATGTTTAGTTTATTCTATATTAGTGTGATATTGTCTTATACTAACTTACTAAGTGCCAATGTTTTAAGAGAGAAAGAACATAAAATCCCTGGGATTGCTGAATTTTGACCAAAAATTAACATAAGAAAAATTAAAAATAACAGAATAAACAATAGGAAGCAAAACCAGTGGAGGGGTAAACATGAGGTGATTATGTCCCTGAGAGTAGCAGTGACTTTCAGACAACAGAAAAGGAAGGGTATTTTGGCCGTTGACTGTATGTTGCAACTCATAGTCCTTGGCTCGTCATGGCATCCATAATAGGGAACACAGTGCAGTTCAGCCTACTAAAAACTGAGATACCAGTGGAGAAGTGAGACTATTGGCTGATTTGACAGAGCAGTAATAAGAGGCATGCTGATAGGTTAATGTCTAGAGATCCGTGAGTTTCTCTAACAGTGTTGGGTGCTTCATAGTTACAATAGCAAAAGACCTCTGGGAGCATCAGGTGGAGATGCGCTTGTCTCAGTTTCCTTCCTGTTGCTGTGATAAAACACCAGCACCACAAGCAACTCAGGACAGGAGAAGGGCTTCAGGTTACATCCCATCGTTGTTGGACGTCAGGGTAAAAAGGCAGAAATCACAGAGCAGTGATCATCACTGGCTCACTTGCTTGAGCTCATGCTTAGGTTACTCCCTTTTATAACCCCAGTTCCAGTTCACCTGCCAAGGATGGTGGTGGCCACAGTGGCCTGGGCTTTACTGTATTCTTTAACATTCAAGTCATTTAAGACAGACAAAACACATGGGCCAATCTGATCGGGGAAATTTTTCAGGTGACACATATTTCTCAGATGACTGGAGACTGTGTGTGTCAAGTGGAAAATTAAAACTAACTAGGGTTATGTTCTTTGAGATAAGAAGAACATTACAAATTTCCAAGAATGTACTAGGGAGTCATCACAGAAAAATCTTTGAATCACATACTCAGACATAAACTGTTTGTAGAATGGAGAAAGGACCTTAGAAGTTAAATAAATAAACCAAAAATACAAAACTAGTCTTGACAGAAGCCTGTCTGTGGCCCACAGCTTGTTCCCCTTACCCAGAGTTCACTGTTTTGACAGGGAATGAGGTTGAGGGTGAGAAGCCACTTGATGCCACGCATTTCCAAGGACAAGTGTCTCAGCCCACATTTTAAATTTCAGTCCGCATGTTTATATGGAGCCAGGAATGTGAAATTGCAAATTATAAGTTCTTTTACTAAACAGATCATCATTCCCTTTCCCCTCAAAGTTTCTAAAAATAATATCTACAAATGAAACAAATATAAATAAATGAACTCCTGTGATTTTCCTCCTTATCACCCCAAGGAAAATACTTTTGCATCAGCTCAATGAAAGCCATTATTGTTGTATAGAGTAGTTGACACATTTGAGCCTGCCTTTGATGTTTACGGTGATGGTGTTTCCTCCTCCACAGCTAATCAAACTGTGCAATAATCAGGTACAGGTAAGGCGACACATTCCTAGGCTTCCCAAGGAAAGTGTAAATGACCTCCGACTTACAAATTGGATAATTATTTTATGCAACAACATTAGCTATAAAATCTTTAGACTTAAATTGGTAGAAAAATGCAAGTCTTTCATTCACAAATGATGCACTAACATCACTCAAGGACATATTATAACTGAATCACAAAACAATTATTTATTTAATTTTCCTTGCATTTTTACTACTTTCTGATCATAAATATAATAGTTGCTGACTGCAGAGGATGTAAAAGCATTGAAATAAACCACAAAGAAGGAAATAGTAGTAGAAACCCCCCACCAGGGATAATTTCTATCAACATACAGAGCGTTTAAGCATATACATTGATATTTAATTTTATTATCAATTATGTCTATTCACTTGTGTATCTGTACATGCAAGCACACACATGTATGTACCACAACACAATTGTGGAAGTCAGAGTTCCTGTGGGAGTCGGTCTCCCCCTCTATTACGTGGGTTCCCAGGGACAGAAGTGGTCTTTACAGGCTTGGCATTTTATACAGTGAGCAATATCATTGGCCATGTTTTTATTTTAATTTTGTTCATTTCTCCAACCATCCTAACATCCATCCATCCATCTATCCATCCATCATTTCACAATTGCCAAATGTTCTCTGAGTAGCACTATTCTCAGTGGGAATGTCTCAGACAGAGACATATAATGCGCAAATCATTAAAAAAGTTTCATCTCCAGTGTAACCTGCCTACCACATAGTATCTTTGAAGTCTCTGATTCACATGGAAATTGCCACAGTGACTAACACTTTTCCAAGAAGGGGGCCGATATATAGACAGGAAGACATTACTGCAGAAACAGTGTGGAAACAGTGTGAAAAAGGTAGAGGAAATCACTAAAATAATTGATTCACAAATGATTGGGGACCATTAGGTTCTAAGACATGAAGAAAATTTACCCTTGCAAAGCACCAATTCCATTTATACAATGACATCAGGCTTGGCATATTTGTAAATATGAAGTCTCATCTTTATGTTCTAGGCCACATTTGTCTGTCATAGTTTTTGACTTCAAACTTAGGAAATAAAAATGTGGTTTGAAATTAATCTGTTTGATTTGTGCTTGCATGGGGTGTAGTGGTATAGAAAGGTGTAAATGAGTGTGTGTGTGTGTGTGTGTGTGTGTGTGTGTGTATGTGTGTGTGTGTGTGTGTGAGAGAGAGAGAGAATATACATGTATGTGCCAATTTGTATTAGCTCATATGAATGTGTATGTGTGCCTGTGCATGTGGAAGCCAGAGTAAAGTTTCAGGTGTTGTTTCTCAGATGCTGACCACCAGAAATTCATTCATTTAAACATGGAAAGGCTTACTTTTAAATTAGTATTACTATTATGTGTATGTGTTTATGTGGGGGTGTGCAGCAACAGGAACTTAGACTTTGAAATGCTACTTTTTTTTTTTTTACAAGAGCTCACAGTCCAGAGATTGTCTTTAATTTTAGAAAAGGGTTTTGAACAATGTTAGAACTGTAGGGATTTTGGAATATCTCAGAGTTGGACTAAACTGTTGTCTGCATTATGAAATAAAAAGAGGATTTAAGAAATACTGTGTATATTTGTATGTTTGAGTATAATGTTGAATTTGTGATAGTTAATTTTGACATTCAATTGGAATTTTTTGTTAATTCTCCAGATATCAGTGAGGCAGTATTATATATCTTATGTATAACTATTATGGTGCTTTTCTGATGATTAACTGACTGGAGTTTCCATCCTGAGTCGAGGGTTCATTAGCAGAGGGCTGAGCCTAGAGTAAACATGAGAAGAGAGAGGAGAGACCTGGATGAGCACCAGCATTCATCTCTCTGTGCTTACTGCTCAACAGCAATGTGGACAAGCAGCCGCATGCTCCTGTAGCCACAGCCTCCAGCAACTTCTACCGCAATACCTCCCTATATTCAAAACTGATATCAATGTCCATGAGCCAATAATTTTATTAATTATAAACTGTTTGATCTATTGCTTGAGCTTATTACCAACTAGCTCTTAAAACTCAAATTAATTCATAATTCTTATATATGATTAGCCACATGTCTTGGTGCCCTTTCTCAGTAAGCCATTCGCATTTTGTTTCCTCTGTGTCTAGCTTGTGATTGTATCTCTGCCATTGCTCCTCCCAGAATTCTCCTAGTGTGATTGCCCTGCTTATACTTGCTTCCTGGCTACTGATTAATCAGCACTTTATTATCCCAATATGAGTGACAAGTCTTTACAGTGTACAAGAGCATTATCCCACAGCATTTCCCCTTTTTTCTTTTAAAACAAGAACCCTGAATCTAACCTCCTTTGTTTAGCTTTTTTCCTGACCATTATCCATAACAACTTGTAACCAATATGCTAAACAAAGACAAAAAAAATCCATTTTTTGGGGGGAGAATGTAGCCATAGTTTTCTAGGCTATTTCCTGCTGTTGGGAAGCACTGATAATCTTTGAGGGGCCCTGAGCAAATTGAGGATTATGGTCATATCCTGACTGGAATATTGTGTGAGACTGGATCATCTCAATCAGTCACCTTGAAGCTAGTCTGGATATAGAACTCAGAGGAAACTGCATCAGAGGTACTCTAAAGCACTGGATCATTTTGGCCATCAGTTTCTATGTGTCTGATAAAAATGCCTCAGATTCCTGCAATTACATATTTATTTCATGATTGTAAGTCATTTCTGTAACTGGAGGTTTTTCTCCCACTAGCCAGTTCCCAAATAACTAATCTGAGGCTTAATATTAATTAAAACTGTTTGGCCAATTAGCTCAGGTTTATTATTAACTAACTCTTATAATTTAAATTCACCCACTTCTTCTATTCTATATTTTACCATGAGGCTTATGATTTGTTACCTCATATCTTGTTTTTCCTATTGTTGCTTGCATCTCTTTGACTCAGCCTTATTTTTCCCTTTAGCTTTGCTTGGATTTCCAGCTTGGCTCTACTCTGATGAGCTATAGACTAAATCAGCTTCTTATTAACCAGTGGTAATAAGACATATTCACAGCATACAGAAGGGCATTCCACATCACATCTCAGAAAGAGGTGAATCTCCTTATGGTCTTGGGAACTATAGCTGTAGGGTATCTAAAACACTTCTAATTTCATATCAAAACATCAATCTTTGATGAATTCCAACTATAGACTTTTATCATCATTTCATTGGTATTAATAAATAAAGATACTTACCACATCAGTGGCTCATATGAAAGCATGCCATCTCTACTTACTGTCAATCTTGATCATGTAACTAGGTCTTATGCCAGACTCAAACATAAGTTCATATTTTAAGAATGATTTCCAATAGAATAAGAAGTCATTTGATTACATTGGTAAAAGTTATTATTCAGAAATTCATATGATATAAACTAATTAAAATATTCTAATATGTAAGCTATTCATAGAGAGTAATGAATGAGGTGGGGTTACTCAGGCGCTTAGGACAAAATATGATAAACTCCCTCCAGATAGGTGATCCCTAAACACTGACTACAGCATGTAAGAGGTATATCAATTCCAGTTGATTTTAAGCATAGAGTGAATCTAGGCCAATGAGAATACAAAGTAATTAGGAGTTTCAAATTCAACATGGGGACCAGATAAATGGCGCTGGGTCAATGGCAGTCACTTTTACATAGGTCCTGGGTTCATGTCTCAGAAGTTGCTTTGTGTAGCTCACAACATTCTGGAATATCATCTCTAGTAATCAGATGCCTCTTTCTGACCTCTGAGGGCACCAGCACATGAACATGCATAGTCACACACACCCCCACACACATATGCACACATGTACACACAAGCACACACACACAGAGGCATACACTTGCACATATACACACAAACCCTTTAGCATAGAAATTTGGTTGAGACAGAAAAAAATCGTATCAATTGTCTCAAACAGGCCCAACTCTGCCTAAGCAGCTTTATCAGATCGATTTACAGAATTTTAGAATGTGGATGATTCACTTTGTCAGAGACTGTGAAGGTTGTGCTCAGTTCTCTCTTGAGCTCAGTTACTCCTGTCATCCTGTTCTTTGTTGTATTTCTTAAATAGTAACTGTATACACAAAAATCCTGAAAATATTATAAACAAACTTAAATCCTCCCATCATAACAACATAAACAAGAGGATTAAATGGCATGTTTGGGTGAGGTTTATTCCTATTCTTTGCCTTGATTAGAACAGTTTAGTACTGCATCCCCCCTTCACTCTTATGCCATCTGGGTAGGCATACCCAATTAGCACATGTTGAAAGCGAGCAACACCTTTCTCAGCGTTTTAAAGTTTTGGCAAGCTGTAAAAGTTACTGTGTCATAGAAAAGCACATTTGGTACATTAAATAGGATTTGCAGCATGGATTTATCATATGGAATGATCATTTTCCAAGTGCGCTGAGAACACAGCATAATCAAATTTGGAGCGATAAGTTGAAATAAACGTTATTGCAGAACTACTAGGATTGATCTACTCCATCTCTCTTAAGGAGCTCTTCCTCCATACTACTGAAAAATGAAGAAAGAGTGCAGCCCTTAATAATCAGGCATTGGTCTAAGATGCTCTTCTTGGTGACATCACATCAGTTCACAAAAAGAATTCTGGAGATGATTAAGGCTCCTATATTAGAATGCAGGCTTTTATGAAATTCTGTGATTCCTATGTCTTTCTTATTGTGCTAACTGCTCAAAAGTGATTGTATGTATGTACACATATATGTGAAATATATGTATACATGAACACATATATAATGTAATAACATGTATATAATAATAATGGGATATTAAATTTCCTCAATATTTTAAACTTAGACTTCTAGATACAGTTTATTTCCCTGCATTTAGATGCATTGGCTAAGCAGTTTTTCTACAGTTAAGGTAAGTATGGAGAAAACTACTTTGCTATTCCATGCCAGGCAGGTTTAGCAGGGCACCAAAGCTAACTACCCTGACAATTTCCTGTTCTCACACCAAAACTCAAGCATTTGGTCAACAGCTACCCTGTTTTCAATAATCTAGGATATGGCAGAAATAGTTCTTCTTTGAAAGGCTATATTTATGTATCTTCTATGTGGGCTTCTTCTGTTCATTTCACCCAATCAACCTTGAGAGTTATTTGTGTGTACCTATAATCAACAGAATTAAACTTCTACATGTTTAGAGCTGGTGAATTGACTCAGTCATGCATTCCTGAAGACTTGTTTAAAATCCAGGTCTTACAATGAAAGGAGAGAACTAACTAACAAAAGTTGGATTCTGACCTCCATACAGACCATGACACAGGCATATCCACTGACATAAGCACAATAACAGATACAATTTTAAACAAAATGTTTAAAAAATACGTTCATCACAGTCTTCTGTTTCTGCTCACACATCCATTTTGCACTCCAATGATATTGCGATGTTCTTGATATCAAATTATACTTATGAAATGATTTAGGCTATGCCTCACATTCTCCCTTATCTCTTTCATACACAGACAAAGATGAGAACATAAGAAATTATTCTAGAATTACAAATATCTCAGTCGCTTAAGAAAGTAGTTTACCCTAAAATTCTTTGATATTTGGGTAGATTCATCTGAAACTATTTTTTGTCATTTTTTGCTATTGTGAAGGACTATATTAAAGGTACACAAACTTTCATCTCACATGTTTTAACTCTTCAATGCACATAAGTCTGGATGTTTAATTGTAGTCCCTCTGGCTTCTTTTCATTTTAAATCTGGATTTTAAAGTCTGTGTATTGGATGTTACCCCATTACTATACATGACCTCAATGGTAGCATTCTGGTTAGGTCAGATGAATCTTGTGCTGTTCTCTGATCTGTGAGCAACATCTCCTCATTAGTTGTAGATTCTCCCGATGAACTGATAGGACAACAGTCCTGCTCTATAGGATTGAGAGGTAAATATGATGCTGTGCTCAATAGAGATAGACATCTCGGATGACCAGCAAATCATTCCATCTGCTACATTGCTGTCATTCTCTTCCTAGATTTTACTTTTTCATATACACATATTGTAATGTGTGTAAAAAGATCTTCTTTATTTTGTTTTTGTTTTTTTCCCATATTCTTTTATTTTTTCCCTTCAAAAAAAAAAATTTACATTTCCTCCCCTTCTCCCAGTCCCCTCCTGCTCCCCCCCCCCGCCGCTGCTTCCTTAAAAGAGGGCATGGTGCCCAGCCCTGTGGGAAGTCCAAGGCCCTCCCCCCTCCATCCCGTCCTAGGAAGGTGTGCATCCGAATCGACTAGGTTCCCAAAAAGATAATACATGCAGAGGAGATAGGTCTTAGTGTCATTCTGTGGCAGAACATACTTAGAAAATGCAGCCTAGAATGCAGATGAGTTATGGAAACATTTTCATTGAGAATGCCTCTCTGAACACTCCTCTTGTGTTGACATCAAGATAATTTTCATTCTTCACTGACAAGGCTCTTCCTGCAAAGATTTGCCATAACAAATTCTTCTGCAGCCCCTACATTTTCATAAGGACCTGAAAGTTAGGTTTTGGGGCTTGTGCTGTGTCACCAGGTTTGCTCTGTCAAACTGAGCTGACCTGACATCCACAGGGATTTAGAATGATGTGGTTTCTTTAATAACTTTGATTTTTAGTATTAATTTAAATTTTGTTTTGTTTGTGTGTGTTCAGGTGCCCAAGGATAGCAGAAGAGGGTATTGAATGCCTTGGAGTGGGACTTATAGGCAGTTGTGAGCTACCCAACATGGGTACTGAGAACAGAACTTCAGTCCTCTGCAAGATCAACAAGAAGTTCTTAACTGCTGAACCATCTTACCAGCCCCAACAGCTAAATAATTTATGTATTTCCACAATGATTTCTCAAGCCCTTATCTATTTTTGATATGAATTTTATTTTAGCTTTTGGTGCATTCCTTAAATAAAACTTATTTTATAAATAGACAAATTGTTATAGTATTTGTTATCAGAATTGAAATCTATCCAGTGTGATGAAAACGAGCTATTTTTGAAAACCTGCTTAGTCACAAAACTTTTCATTTGTTGGTGCTGAAATGTCACTCTTAGAATTATCACCTTGTCAGATGTGACCTGAGGCTGTCTATGGTGGGAGGAATCAGCTTCCCAGGAATACAGATAATTCTATCCCAATCAGTCTTTTAAACAGCCAACTCATCTTGCAGTCCTGCTAAGGTATAGTGTAAAAACAAATGACAAGAACAAATAATTCAAACCAAATCAATAGAGAAGTGTCCATTTCCTTTAAAGACACAGGAGCAGCATGGGCCAGTGAGGTGACTTGGTGAGTAAAGGCTCTTGCCACCAAGCCAAATGACCTGCCGTGGGTCCTCAGGTAAAAAGGGAGCATGAAGACCCTCAGGTTGTTCACTACAGCATGTATACTCACACACATATATACAGAAATTAGTACAAGCAGTTTTAAAGTAATGATAGTTCAGTGTTTAAAGCAAAAATTATTTCCCATAATTTTCTCCATTGGGTTTTAACATTATCCATTACTATCTAGCATAGAGTTTCTTTGCTATGAGATGTGTCTCCCACGTTGTTTTAAG
Organism: Ondatra zibethicus; assembly: GCA_004026605.1. Lineage (NCBI taxonomy): Eukaryota > Metazoa > Chordata > Mammalia > Rodentia > Cricetidae > Ondatra > Ondatra zibethicus. The sequence continues at coordinate 147,181 of PVIU01001305.1, read as the reverse complement.
AGGCATGTACTCAAAACAACTGCAATATGTGAAATTAGCTTAGGTGCTCAGTTGGAATTAGCCAGTGGTTGGCTGAGGCACCGATCTCCTCACTCCACTAGTGATGGAAGTTCCCAAGCATATCAACAAGGGCACTCTTCTGCTGGGTACCTGCTTTCTGACACGTCGTCTGAACACTTATGTAATGTGGACCCTGTTCAAAAGACTCTGTGCTGTAAACGAAGAAAACCGAAACCCGAGTTCCTAAGCTGAATGAAATGTGTTCATTCCTCCCACATCAAAGAGGTGTCAAAAAAGACTGTCAGTTTCATAATTATGTCTCATGAGCAGATGGATGGTAAGGCATTCTGTGACATTTGAGAAGAAAATAATTTTAAAACCCTAAAAATATTAATTAAAGGAACTTCTAAATAAAGTGCATGTTCTAACACATAAGGAAAACATCTCAAAGTAGGAGTGGGCTTATCAAAGTGCCTAGAGACCCGTTGTCAGCTTGGCCTTTTCTTTGTTTACAGTACACATGCCATCAGGTTTTACAGCAGGTCATAACAGAAGACAGCCTTCGAGAAGTTTCTGGAATAGCGCCATAAGTTCAGCGTTGATGAATTCATGTAGTAAGAATCTACAGTAGTTTGCCCCAGTTTTGAATCAAATCAATAAATACTGTGAACAAGGTGAAAAATTGCAATAGGAAATGTGTGTTTGTGTGGTGTGTATATGTGTGTGTGTCTGTCCAATTTGCAACTTTTACTCCATTCATTGAAAAAGAACAAGCTAGGCAGAATACTGGGATGAAACTCTCAAATAAAATTCCTTCTACAACCTGAGGGAAACCTGGTTCTCTGAAGTTCCAGTGTATTGATAGATGTTAAAGATTTCCATTCCCAGAACCATCAGACAATTTCACAACATTGTATTTTCCCGAGGGTGTTTTTCAGGATCTGCTGGGCAGGTAAACACCATGGCTTTAGGTGTAAATACTCTACCAGGAAAAGCTGAAAAAGAATATTGACAGGTCATTTGTCCCTTTTGTCTTTTATGTCAGGCCCAGAAAATTGAGGGAGAGGAAAAAAAGCAACAAGAGAAAAAGCAAAAGAAGAGAGAGAGATTTAAAGCTCTAGAGATTCATATCCAATGGTTAATTTTCACAGGAGTTCTGGGTCATCCAGCACTTCTCTGCTGAGGATATAGTCCACAACTTTATACATCATAGCTTTTTCTTTTTCCGTTTTCACATGTGCCTGATGGGACCATGTAAGTATGCACACTTGTCGTTGGGGTTTCCTATCCCGCCTGGTTTAATCCCAACACACACTTTGCATATTTGGGTTCACATATGCCTACGAAGTCCTGAAGCTGATGTTGGAACCATCCTAGATTGTTCTTCGACTTTAATCATTCAACTAGAGCTTTTCCCTAAAATCCAGAGCTTGTCAGTTTGGGTTGCTGGCCAGTTTCCTGTGAAGAACCCCTGTCTCCCACACACTGAAGCTGGAATTCCAGGGAACCCACTTCATCTGTCTGGCATCTCTGTTGATTTCAGAGGATTCAAATCTGTGTTTCATGCTTGGAGTTTCCAACTTTTCCTGAGAATGAATAATTAACCTCACTTTGGTAACCAGGAGGACAGTTCATCTGGCACTTCTGAGAATATGGAGATACATATGATGGGGAAAATGTCCCCTGCCTGAACCCTCATTTACTAGTATTCAATAACACCCGTGCAGCCCAGATCAGAAACACATTTCTTGTCAATGATCATTCAGTGTCCCACAATCCTTTATAATCCTCTGCTATAGAAACTGGAATTATATGCTTCCTAGTATTATCAGAAAACACTTTGGTGCTTGAGGGAGAATGTCACAGAAAGCAAGACACTGATCACAGTAAGAAGACACTTGTCTTAGTAAGATGTCTAACATAGCAAGACACCATTCATTCCAAGACACTGGTCATAGCAAGACATTGTTTATCCTTGAAAATGATACTGACTGGAATGTCTTTGTAAATAAATTTACCAAGATTTCATGTCTGCTGGACCAGGCAGTCTGAGTCTTGGGACCTCATCTGCCATCTCTGCTTCCTCTGCACCTGAAAGCTGAGAAGGGAGTACATAGCAGGGAGGAGCTACATGGCGTTTTAGCTTTTCCTAAGTTATTTAGAGGGAAGTGCCATTCATAAGATTTACTGTAATATGAATCTTTGCCACTGAAATAACAGTAATTTTGTTGAAGTCTATTTTTACGACTTGCTTAGCTAGGAGGAAGTTATGACTGATAAGAACCACTGAAGTTCTTTCACACAATAGGTATATATGTATAAAACTAGGCACGGATACTCATATATCACACAAAGGTCATGTAAAACAGACTGGGTCTAGATGGAACAGAGTAGGCAATGCTGTGTTCTCCATACCAGGCAGCATCTGTTGTTGCCAATTACAGATCCACAGCTGCCCACTTAGCCCTATAGATCTCTCTGACCTCGTGCTAAGCTGCTTAATCCTTGTGGACACCCTACTCTTCTTCCCAGAAGCAGGTCATTGATAGCTAACCAACATGAAGTATAGGATGGACAGAGTATTTTTGTATCAAAATGAGCCATCTGACTTCCCCATCATCCTAAAATTCCCCTTGAGCAGAAGATTTTTCCTTCTTATCTCTTCCTATTCCTCCTTGCTTCCCTTTCTCTTAAGAACATTCCATCGCTTAATTATTTATGCAAAAATTTCCATTCATTCCTCCTTCAAGAAGTCCTAAGCAAATGCAAATATCATGGGAAGGACTCTGCAAAGGTAAGCCATCATGAAAACTGGTCAACTGAATTGAGAGGTAGGGTACAGGGCATTTCCCTGCAATGCATCTTAATCCAGTGCATACAAACATAGCAGAGGCTCTGGATCTTGAATCTTAACAACATTTTTGCAAAAGATAGTTGGGTCACCATGACTATTGTAAACAGTGATTGCTCTTTGTGGAGTCAAAAGTTGGCAAGCACAATCAAGACATAAAATGATGAAAAAACATCCATTACTTTTCCCAAATGAAAAGAGATTGGAGGATAATTTACAAACACTTTCTCTTGAGGCAGTGCAACTGAGCTCCTTCTTAGGGAAGCTCATGCATAGACATCCACAGGGAACATTTTTGACCATGCTCAGTTAAAAATCTATCCTTCTTCATACATTTAATGTTTGAAAACAGCAGGCAGGAATCTTCTTGTAGAGAATTTAGTATTATTTTGATAATGCTCATTCTAGGTAATTGAACAGAAGTGGTAAATTCATATCCTATGAATCAGGAAGAATTTTGAATGTTTTATTTTTATTTATATGTATGCATATTTTGTCTGCATATATGAGGTGGATCATATGAGGGCCCGGTACCAGATGGGCTAGAAAAGTGTGTAGGATCCCCTGTAATTGAAGTTTAGGATGGTTGTGAACTGCCATGTAGCCCTTGGAACGGAGCCCAGGCTCTTCGCAAGAGCAGCAAATGCTCTTAATAGCTATGTCATCTCTCCCCTGCCCCAAACACGTATTTTATTATCTGTAATCATATGTATACAGGTGTGTCAGTGTAGGGGCTTGGCCACATGGGGAGTGCAGGTGCTCTTGGATTCTGAAGAAAGTGTTCAGTTGTGAGCTACCTGACATGGGTGGATTCTTGGAACCAAATCCAGGTCCTCTACAAGAGTCATATGTACTCCTAATCACTGGTCATTTCTAAAGAAAATTTAAAAAATAATTTTGAAATTTATTACTACTATATTTTTTATCCCAAGTGGTCTAAAAAGCTCTCTTTTAGTTTTCTGTTTTCTATTGCTTTCTGTATGCTTCTTGGATTTTGTTTTAGACTATTTTAAAGCCTTCATGACAGTTTTACCTATCATGTGCAGTTTGCAAATGTCATCAAGCCTTTCCACATCATACATTGATTTTAATCCTAGATCCACTTTTATTTTAGAGTTATGACTGCTACATGGATTTTGCTTGTGTCTATGCTGTGCTGTTGTATAGTCTTCTATTTGTTGATTTTTAACTTTTCTTGAACATATCTGTTTAAAATGGTGGTATACAGTGAAGCTGTTCCTTTGGGTTTTTTTAATACTAACTCTGGTTTGTAGAAAAAAAGGAAATAAGCTGAAAGATGGGAATGAGCCACGAAGGAAGCAAGAAGGGGCAGTGGAGGGATGGTGGTGCTGAATGCTGGGCACTTGATGGAGTTAGAGGCAGTCAGTGTGAAGCCGGTAGACACTCGGCTATTGATCCATTTGGGAAAAACTACTTCATAGACATTTAGAAAATTTAAAAACTACTTAACTGTCACAGAAAAAAAGGAGTTTAAAAAATATAGGTGGTCAGGAGAAGGGGAAAGGCAACTATTAAACTTCAGATTTACAACAGAAACTTATCAACATTAATCTTCTTTCACTAAATGGAAAAGCTCTATACATAAACATTATCTATTATTAGTACAAAATATCAATTTATTTCAAAATAAAATTACAGACAGCATGAGAGACTAAGAATGTAAAACATATGAAAGAATATAGATTTCTATGATTAGGTTTTATCGATTGGTGTGTGTGTGTGTGTGTGTGTGTGTGTGTGTGTGTGTGTCTGGTTGAGTGAATGCCATGTCAGCAGATGCCCCAAGAGGGAAGAAAGGGTATCAGATCCTCTGGAGGTGGAGTCAGAAGAGGGAGAACTGCTGATCATGGCTGCTGAGAAGCAAGCTCAGGCTCTCTGAACTTGTGGATGAGTTAGGAAAAATTTTGAAAGTCAAGAAATAATTGAAAATCACATTATTTTGGATTTAGATATGCGTGCCCCAGTAAAGGAAGTGGTTGGCAATTGTCTAACACTCTTGACATTCAGAAGATACACCCTCAACACTCCTGGTATGAAAGAGAGGTAGAGATACACAGATCACTGATGCCAAACCTCGTCACCTCTTTGAGAATGGGCGGGGTCCAAATTATCCCCAAGAAACAAAAGCATCTTTGGAACAATTAGTTTAGGCATTTATTTTGTTCATTGTGGCTGCCTTTCTTTCTGATAACCTCAATAACACGATGAGACTTCAGCTGCCTATAAGTTCTCATGCCCAGGATGGAACGCCCTCCAAGGGAATGTCATCTCTACACACACACACACACACACACACACACACACACACACACACACACACACACACATGAATGTATATTATATGGACAGTGAAGTCAATCCCTACACAGTCTCTTAAATTCTGCAAAGCATGATGAAGTTTAAACTAGCATGTTTGCATTGAGTTCTCGTCGTGTTATCTCCGATTGGACTGCATTTCACAAATATTCTTCATATTTGATAGAAGAGGTAAAACTGACTAGTGAAGGCAGTGGGAGTAGATGATGTAAAACACTAGATACCCAAGCCTAACAGCCGGAGTCTAATTCCTGCAATCAATAACCTGGCCTCCACAGCGCTCTATAGATACAGTGCACTTCCTCTCTCTATTTCTCTCTCTCCCCCTCTCATACTAATATAAATAATTTAAAAAGAACTAACTGTCTGTGGTTAACATAAAGATGTTTACCCTCTATACTTTTTGTTTGTTTGATTGCTTTGTGTAGGAAGTGATAGAATGAAAATTCACCCCCTAACACTGACTTCCCCATCATGTTGAACTGTACCTCAGAGAATCAAAATAAACATTCCTTCATTAAATTGTTCTTGCGAGGTTATTTCATCTCAGTAACAAGAGAAAAGCAGCAATCGCAGTGGGATTACTAAAGTAGTTAATCTTGCCCCTTATCAGGACCTCTAAAATTAATTGATATTAACGAAAAAAGGGTGTTCAGCTCAGTTGAGAGCTGTACGGTGTCACGTGGATGGTAGAGGGGTTACCATGCCCCTCTCTCCCTCCCTTATGTCACACATGCTCTGAGAAATTGAAAAGTCGGGTTTCTTTGGACAGACTCTCTTTCTTGAGCAGAGGAAGCCAACCCTCTCCTGCTTGGTGCAGTGGTTCATGAAAGCTGATCAGCTGACTCTGAAGCCCGCTCTTAGGTTTCAGCTGCTGTGATTTCAGTTCCCACACAGACAGTCTCCATTCGGTCGCCAGATTGGAAGGAGTGTCCCCCAATTTCACAGGCCCCTCCGGATGATTACCCCTCTCCCATCCCTCCCTCTGAAACTCTGGGGAAATCTGAAGGGCACACGTGCTTCGGGAACTCTCCCTGATTATGCTGTGTCTCTGCTGCACGTGCTGAATGCGGGCAGATGTGCTCATTCTCTTGCCTGCTTATTTTTCTTCAAGTGGGTTGAGCAGCAGATGTTCCAGTAAGTGCTTTCTCCTTCGTCCCTTTACAGCTCTGCTACAAAATAGGAGCTTTGCACCTGCCAGCACCCTTCAGATTTTCAACGAGAACATTATTCATGTCACCCTTTCCACCTTAGAGGAAATGGCTCACTTCCACCCTGAGCATAGATTTATTTTTTTAAGAACTGTTTATCCCTTCATATTGTTTTCATTGACTTTTCTCCTGTTCCCAAGTGCCTTTCTCTGAAGCCTGATTACAGTTCTCCACTTGTGACTTCTCTGTTTCTCCTAACACAGAAGTAAGAATAACAGATGGGATATTTCATACCCATTCTTTGTATCACAATTCATGGGTCACGAAAGCTTGTCACCCAGCATTTTATCTTTGCATTAGTAGATCAAATACAATATAAAAGAAAAACTTATTTCAAGTGAGTGTCTCTGAGATTGTTATTAAGGAAATAGCTATAATAATTGTGTTTTGAATTATAACATACACACACTTCTTATAAGTCTAATATATTGTTTCACTAATTTAAAATCCATTAAATATTATTGTTCAAGTGCGCAAAGTTTTTCATCATACTGTTATTTCATGAACACCAACTATATACTAGTTCGAACAGGGCATAGTGGGAATATACCAGCAAGCCTTGTTCATCTTTTACTGACAATCTGGCTCCCTGCCTCACATCCATTAACTTTAATGGAAGGTCTTTAACTGACCAAAAAAGTGAATAAATAAAATTATTCATTACTTTCACTGGAGGGCAATGTGTTATAGAAGTGGGTTGGATAGTTTTAACTGTCAGCTTGACACAACTTAGAATCACTGTACTGAGTTTTATTTTTTTATTTCCTTGAAATCATTATTTTTTTAATTTTTATTTTTTCCATTCAAAAATTTCCACTTCCTCCCCTCCTTCCATTCCCCTCCTAGTCCCCCACTCCCCCTCTTCCCTCCCCCTCCAGCCTTAAGATAGGGCAGGGTACCCTGCCCTGTGGGAAGTCCAAGGCCCTCTCCCCTCCATCCAGGCCTAGGAAGGCTGTGCATCCAAATAGACTAGAGTCCCAAAAAGCCAGTACTTGCAGTAGAAACAAGTCCCAGTGCCATGAAGAAATATATTCACCTGGTTGCCTCCTGAACTTGTCTGGGGGTATTTTCTTTACAACTACTCATCCCCACCATAGGAGACACCATTGTCTGATTTAGGGCACTAGATTATATAATAGCAGAGAAAGCTGTGTTAACACCAGTAAGTAAGCAAGAATCCATGTGTTTATTCTCTCCCTGGTCTTGACTGTGATTTAATGCTTTACATTTGCACCTTGAGTTCCACAGAATAATTGACTGTAAACTGCAGCTGTAAGCCCAATAAATCTGTTTTTCACTAAGTTGATTTTCTCAGCGTATTTTATCCCAGAAACAGAAATGAAATTAGTTTAGGCAGTAACATTATGACTTTTAGATTTAGACTGACCAAAGCAGAGGTCACATTCAGGTCCTGACACAGGGTAGATCAGTGTTCATCGGAGATGGTACTTGCATTGTTAAGATTGATTTTCTCATTGGCTCATTTTTATCTGTCATCATCTTCTGGTGGTACATTCCTTTCATAGAGAACTGGTGGCATGTGTTTGACTATCTAGCTATTGTTTGAACAACAGCCTCACAGCATGTGCGAGGCAAAGTGCTAAAGGTCAATAGAGGATGACTGCTCCAGAACAAACAAATAATTGCAGAAAGTTACAAAAAGGCCCTTAATAAATTCACAAAATAACCCTTCCACCCAAAAAGTAAGTAAAGGCCGTGAAGAGCCCAAGAGACCAAGGCATAATGATTATACCACGAATAGGTTCATTTTATACCAAAGAAGAGAAATAAAAGAAAAGCCAACCAACCAATTAACCAGCCAAGTGGTCAACCAACCAAGGAGCCAACACCTTCTTTAACATCCTGTTCTTCTCCAGTCTAGGACAACTCATCTGTTGCTTAGATGGTATATGGGAACCTTTATCAGCATGCTAGGCTTGCTATGGGTGGGGCCATGGCAACATTGGAGACTGGGTTCTCACTTATTAAAATTAAGCCTTCAGTTCACAGAGTCTCAAACAGAGAAAAATTAGTAACTCATTTTGTACTATGGATAGACAGAGTCTATTAACTCATTTAGACACACCAAAGTCTCTGACTCAAATGTATCCATCTACCCAGCTAAGCAGCAACTACACTCAAACTTATCAGAAATATGATACAAACAATAGCTTTATATTTACCTGCTTTTTATTGTTTGTTTTATGTTGGAGGAATGTTGCTTGGTCGTTCACACACAGAAACTGTATTAATTAAATCACTTCTTAGACCATTAGCTCTAGCTTCTTATTGGCTAACTCTTACATATTAATTTAACCCATTTCTATTAATCTGTGTATTGCCACGTGGCTGTGGCTTACTGGCTAAAGTTCTGCCATTTGTCTCTGGCGGAGATACATGACATTTTTCTGACTCTACCTCCTTTCTCCCAGCATTCTGTTTAGTTTACCCCACCTAGCTCTGTTCCCCTATAGCACTGCTGTAGGCCCAAAGCAGTTCCTTTATTAACCAATGGTATTCACAGCATACAGAGGAGAATCCCACATCAGTTTTATTTTTATTTTATGTTTGTGAATGTGCTGTTTGCTTCTATTGGAAGAGGATATCAGACCACCTGGAAGATTTAAAGGTGTGTGAGCTGGTATGTCATTGGGGAACCAAGCCCAGTCCTCTGCTGGAATAACCAGTGTTCTTAACTGTTGAGACATCTCTACAGACTCCACTTGTTTATTTTTTGTTTGAAATTTAAATTTAATAGTGCATCTTTTGGGTGCTTTGTTTTGTTTTAGTCCTAAATTTATGGAAGATAAGGAAGTTCTTCTCGGTTGTTTCATAGTGTTCACAAACTTCAAGTCATGTCTAATAGAAGAGAGAGAGAAAAAGATTTGGATCAGACCCTTAGGAAAACTCTTTCAGTTATGTTAACACATCAACTTTCTAAAGTAATTCTCTCAAACATGAGCTTCAGGAAATGAACTAATATTTGGCTAAATAGCTTAACGTTCTAAAATATATCATCACCTTAATCTTAAAGAAACTAACCTCTTGTGATAACAATCTTATTTTCACTTGACACATGAAAACATTAGCACAGGGATATTTTAGGGCCACCAACTTCCCTAGAGCTTGGACAATTGTCATGTGATTTGTAGCTGCTTGGCTACTAACTTCAAACAATGAAATTAGGATATGACATAAAACTATATTCAATGGTAAGGAATTATACTAGTCTGTTCCTTGAACTGGTTGCTTATCAATGTCTGAAAAGATAATATATCTCAAATGTTATAATGAATTAGGTAGGTGCTATTAAGAAAGCCTTTTGCTTTTCAATAAATAAAAAAATGCAGGTTAAGCTGATCTGTCTATGTTTTCTTATTTTTGTGCTCATTTCAACACCCTATGAGGTGCCATGATTGTTCTGTATCCAGTAGAATGATCATTGTCCCCAGGTAGTTCCAATACTGAGTCATTTCTCTCTTACATTTCAGAAGTGCAATCATGAAGTAATTTTGCTCTATCTCCTTATAAAAATTATATTTTGAAGCTAAATCACTAACTGTTCAGTTTCCATAATGCTTTTTCTTACTCCCATAGTTTGTGTTAAGGATATTTTAGACAATCTTTTCAGTGTGAATTTTTACTAGGTATCATCATGTGATGTTGGGTGTGGAATTTTCCACTTGTGACATAATGATGATGCTCAGAAAAAAATGATATTCAGAGCATTTTAAGTTTTAGATATTGATTGAAGCTTCAACCTGTCCATATGTATGTGTATTTTATAAACATATTCAATAGAATTTGTCACTATTTCCTAGATTCAATCAGATGTGAAAGTAAATATCTGAGTACAACATTTGTCACATATGAGATAGTGGTGGAAACTATCATTGTCATTGATATGAGTGTAAAACTCTTTCTGAAGACAAAAACAACCCACCAGCACAGGCAGCCATGCCGTGTGTGCATGTAGTTGTAGTTTTTAATAATCAAAAATCAGAGATTATGAGTTTTGATGGAAGAAAAGAATGGAAAAGTAATGGCATTCTAGCTTTGAAAAGGAGTGGGTTCACTTTATTCTTTTTAATTATGAGCATGTGGATCTTTGTATGTGAGTATAGGTTCCCTCAGAGGCTAGAATACAGACCTAGAGTTACAGATGGCTATGAGTTGTCCAACATGAGATTTAGGAACCAAGCTCATGCCCTCTAGAAGAGAAGCAAGTACTTTTCAACAACTAAGCCATCTCTCCAGCCCACTGGCATATTTTTTCTTGCTCACTGTGCACTGTTGAAAGCACAGGAACAGCAGAAAAACATCTATAATATTCAAAGAACAGGAAATACTATGATAGCACCTCATTAGATTCCAAAAACTCTCATTATCTTCATTTTCTACCCATCTCCAGAGCCTGGTAGATTGAAGAAGCCATGCATACAAGGCATTCAACTTCCCAGTTTCAATCTCTGCTCTTCGTGCCTTTTTTGGGGACTCTGCTACACTGTGGCAAGATGGCTTGATGACTGGCTCTGAATGAAACATGGCAGGCATCATCAGGAACAAAATACATCTATAGAAGGCAGCGAGAAATCTCAGTGGGTAAAGGCATATGCCCTTGAGAGCTTGAGGAGCTTAGATTCCTGGAGTCCATGGAAGGAGAGAACCGACTCTTGATAGATGCATCTTGCTTCCAATATATGTGGCATGCATGAGCCTGTATGGGATTGTATGCACCACCATACACCCAGATATTATTAATAATACAAAAATACCTACATTAAATCTAAAAGTTCAAGAGCATGACCAAGAATAGCAGGTCACAAATTCTCAGCCAGCAGCACAGTTTCAGTTATGGTCAACTGAATACTCTTTGAGTTATGTGGTTTGGCTGAACAGTGTTTACTTCCTGTTGTTTTGGTGCATTAGCTTGCTACCATCTTCTACACTCAAGAAGCAGCAGCCTTTGAAAAATAAAGCTACTTCACACAATTTAATAAAATGAAGCAAGCCCTTGCCTTCATTACTGTCATAGGATATGGAGTCAGGCATGTTCTTTCCATTGTACACAGGTCAACCAACCTATTTTACATTCTTTTCCTACAGCTGTATATATTAATAATAAACCTCCAATTTCTCAAGAACATTCAAATTTATACAATTAAAAAAATATCCAAGAGAACATTCCTACCACAGAACACAGTTAAAACAGGTACATCTTCTCTTGTGAAGAAAGAAGAAAGAATAGTAGATGGATGCTCAACATTTCAACACTGGCAAAAGGGAAAGTTTTTCTTTTGCTTTCCAAATAGATGTATCCACTTGCTGTTTGGTTAAATACCCAGTTTTACAACCCTTCAAGAAAAGATAGGAATGTTATTGGAGAAAGGGGTATGTTTGAAGTGAGCTTAGATAATCCATTTCCCTTGTAGTTTAAGAGATCCTTCTTCCATAAAGTTACTTTAATGTAAGAAATGAAGTTTTACTGTGATTTCAAATTTGATTGACGCTTGTGCTAGTACATCATCCTCAACACCCATCAGTTTGTATACAAGGTAAGGTATATTCTAAGCTCACACAGCACTATCTTTCATTGTCCCATATGCTAGTGTATCCCAATTCCAAAGAAGAAAATGTACTCACTGAACTTGGCCTTCTGTAGCCAGCTCTACCACCTGATTACATCAGTGCCTTGATATGCATATATGTGTGTATGTAGCAGTGACAATGGTGTATACATGAGTGCAGGTGCCCAAAGAAACCAGAGGCATCAATTTCTCTTGGAACTGGAATTTCAGGGCATTATGGAATGCCAACATGTGTGGTAGTAACAGCATCAAAGTCTTTTGAAAAAACAGTATGTGCCCTTAACTACTGAGCCATCTCTTGATTCTCCAACTTACTGGAGCTCTGTAGCTTTGGAGTATTGATCCAGGTTATTTTTTCTAAATAGTTACAGTACAAACTTTTATAATGTGGCTCTTTTAATTCTGACACTATTTGAATGCTTTTTGTAGTTTTTTAGTACATTAGATAATAAGATGAGTTGAGATTTTTACTTTTGTGTGTTAGCAAAAAGTAGGGATATAAGAAGCAAAAACGAAAGTGTGATTTTTCTTTCAACTTTGAAACATTTTTATACCTTAATAGATAAATAATCATTCAAATGAAGAAAGTAAAAGAAGAAATTAAATTCCTTGATTGTTTGTTGTCATATTTTATAATCCATAGTCCAAAACAAAATGAAAAGCAAACAAAATAACAATAAAAGAAAATAAAAAATAACCCAGACAGGTTGTTCCAGGATGCCCATTAATGCACAGAAAGATTACAGACACTATTACTTAGTATTAGCAACTTCCTGTCAATCTAGCAAATGACATAACTTGTTCTGAGTATCCTGGAGGTTAGAAGAACATTGAAAAATTTACTGAGCCACTGTAATAAGATAACCAGACAGAGAAGCTAATGGGCTGAGGCAATGACAGTTAAACATGATTTGCTAACATCTGTGTAGTGGAGAGTGGAGTAGATTATTGCTTGGTGCGTCTCTTTTAGTTAAAATAATACTGTTTTCATCATTATTGTAATATAGATGTTTAAAGGCATAGGTTCTGTATAACAGACTAATCCTCCTTTCTTTTCATTGCTTCAGATGATAAACTTTGTGAACCCAGACTGTGAATATGTCACAATGGTGATACAGTTGTTGTAAAGGCTTTTTAAATCACTTAACCCTGTGAAATCAGTATTTTAGTGCATAAAATTATAAGAATATTTGCAAAGTAAGAACTTTCAGAATTAAAAACAACTATTGAAAATGATGTTTATTCATTTTAAAATAATTTCTAATAGTTATTCTTTATATCACAGAAATTTAAAATAACCCCAAATTTTAAAAGCAGTTCTAAGATGCTTATTATAGTCACACATTAAGGTATTACCATAAACAAATGTAACTCTATTAACCGACACTCTTCTCTATGTAACTATATTCCAACATGGTATATACTGCTAAAATTTTTCCCATCATCTTTAACCAGGGTCTAGTCAAATACTATTATTGACCATTAAGGTGTACAGGATTTTCTTGCCCACAAAGCTTTCCCTTTCTAACTCCTCCTGTTCAGAGATTCTCTCTTCACTCCTCTTTCCCCCCTTTAGTCCATATATCTTTGTTTCTAAGTGCTCAATGCAAAGATTCATTGATTTGGTTCGAGTCTTCTGGTTTTTTGCTACATTATTGATACTGGGACCTACCTGAGACTTCTGTTGGATATCCTATTGTTGCCTTGTGTCATGGCGATCCTGTAGCTTTGGATCTGCAGGTTGGGCCTCTTCACATGTTCCAGAATTTCATAGATAAAGTGAACTTATGTAAGGTGGGCTACCTTGTAGTCCTGGATCTGTGTCTGGGTGGTAGCTGAGGTGATCAACCCACCAGTCTTCTCTCATCTTCAACACTCAGAAAAGCTCCCCAGGACTGCCTGGTCTTAAGTCACTGAGTGTCGCAGACAGTAAGGAGCTGCAGAAGTTCTCCTGCTCTCACAGTGTTAGGTCCGGCCTCACCCACACTCACACCATCTGGGCCAGCTCTAGCGTTTGGCCTAGGCGAGGTGCAGGGCCTGCTCTCCAGATTGCTGCACTTGGTGAGGGGTTTATGTATGATACTTCTAGGAACTCTCAGTTTGAAAATAAAAATCATTTATCAGCTCACTGCATTTTTGGTCAAATGATTCCAACACACAGCCAACCTGTAAGGTTGAGTTATAATTCTCAACTTGAGACAACCTAGAACCATCTGGGAAGAGACTCTCTGTGGAGGATTGTCTATGTAGGATCGGCTTAATATGGGTATGTCTAAAGGTGACTTAATTGATTAACTGATGTGCGAAGACTCAGCCACTGTGGGAGGAAATATCCTCTAGGTGAAAGCTTCTGAAATTAATAAGAAGAAGTCAAGCTGAGTTCAAACAATAAGTATTCATTTCCAGGAATCCATTTCAGTCTGTTCTTTACTGTGAATGTGATTAAGTAGTTCTTGCTTTGACTCTCCCACCGGTAAAAGGTCTGATAAACTCCTTTCTCTTTTGAGTTGTTTTTGTCAGGGGATTTTTCAGAAATCTAGAAATAAAATTAGAAAATTCAGTAATACCTCAATAAAACAATATGTGTCTGTTTTTATTTCTTCACTATGTGTCCATTCTATGTTCCCTTGCCTCATTCCTCTCTTCCATGCATTTTTGTCTAATAAACTTGCCAACTCATCACTAGTATTCTAGAACTCCTACATGAATTGACACATCTTGCCTTCTCTTTAATTTTTTTTTTCTTTTTTGCTAATTCATTGAAAGTCCCACAAACACAAGCAAACACACACACACACACACACACACAGAGACACACACACACAGTGCTGGAGAGAATTTTATACAACCTGTTTACCCTTATCCCCTCCTCCTTTTCAGTGGCCTGGTCAACATTGCTGAAACAGCAAGCCCCACACTCAGTGAGGGAGGGACCCTGTCTTATAAGTAAAATGAGAAAGGATTAAAGGAGACATTCCTACTTCAATCTCTGGTCCTTACTTTAGAGTCAAGCATACTATACATACATATGCATGTAAAAATACACACAACAACAATAATGATAAGGTCAGTCTGCTTCTATATCTTTAAATTGCATATATTTGTATTAGTTGATTAATTAGAATTTGGTTGTTACAGTTCAGTATTTTTTCCAATTTGGATTACTTAATATTAATTGGAATGACATTGGCTTTTTTTTTTCTATATCTAAAAGGGCTGGACTCAGGATGAGCCTTCTTGTTGGAAATAGCACATGACCTGATCTCACCTGGTCTCTCCTCTCAATTCTCATTAAAATACCAATGGAATTGGGAGCCGGGGCCACAATGCATCTAGATTTCAGTCTGTCAGTGACAGATGGATTTGTAATAGGAAGGTACTTACCAGAACAGCATGCACTGAGTCTTTTCATCAAACAAAGGAGTGAACATTTGTCATCATCCCTACCATATGCTGTCAGTTTCATAAAGTCAAGATTTGTGATATGCAAACAATAACAAATTTGTTGCTCATGATTCATTTTATTTTCATACTTTTGCTTAAGTGTTTTATAAAAAAAAATTCAGGAAGGTGTTTACTTTGATCTGTCTGTCCAGAAATCAAGAGGGCCATCAAATTAAAAAGGAAAAATAAAAGAGGACAACAACAACAGTCAAACATTGAGCAAGACCTCACTGTTATAGCTGTTGGTAAGATGAAGAGAAAATTCAGTCTGACAATGTTAGCATTGTAAGATGGACAAAGAGCAATACCTACTATAGCAATGTGTGTTCTATTTGGTGGGGTAAATGTTACAATTCTGTTTAAAGTTTTAGGTCACATAGAGATAGAACCTTTGATCTGTCTAATCTGAAGATGCATTATGATCTGTGAATTGAGGGCCAGATATTTTGTATTCAAAATCCTCCAAGTGATTATGAAAGAAATTCATTCATCCTGATGTGCAGTTGGTATAATCAGGATAAGCTAATATGCATATTACCCGATATAGTGCTCTAGTTTGCTTTCGCAACTAACACACTAAAAAAAATTTTGAGAAGAAAGTGTTTATTTGAATTTGAGCCAGGAACCTGGGAGGAGGGACTGATGCAGAGAGCCATAGAGGGATGCTGCTTACTAGCTTGCTTCTCTTGGTTTGCTCATATGTCATTCTTATATAGCCCAAAACCTCTTCCCCAGGTGTGGTACCACCCACAGTGGGCTGAGTCTTCGAACATCAGTTAGCAATAAAAATTACTTCTGCAGATACAGCAATCCCTCAATTGATATTCTCTACTTCCAAATATGTCTAAGTTTGTGTTAAGTGGACATTCAAACTAAATATTGTTTAAATATGAAATATCTCCAAAGGTTTGCTTTATATATTTGACCTCAGCTTGGTGGTAGGTGTTACTATGTTGGGGAAGATTGATACCTTCATTAGGAGGGCTTTTACTGAGAGACTTTGATAATTATGCTATGTTCTCAAAAGATACATCATGGCTCTGGATCATTCCCTACCTTCTATCTCCTCTTTTCTGCTTCCTATTTCTTCTCCTCATCTCTTCTCTCTTGCTGTTAACCAGAAGATGAGATTTTTGCTCAACTAAGCCTTTAATCCTGATACCTCTCTACAACCTAGAAACAATGCAGTCTGTCAACCATAGGCTGAACTACAAGAGAGCCCACCCAACATCCACCTCATCTATGAGCTGCTGGAGCATGCTAAGGAACCAAATATGCAGATCCAAAGCTACAGGATCTCCTTGACACAAGCCAACAACAGAATATACAAGAGGAGTCCAAGTTAGGGCCCAGAATCTAACTAAAGTTCTAGCTAAAGCTGGAAGCCTCAAACCAGACCAAAGACTCATTGCAATGAAATCTTACAAGCAAAGGTACGTGGACTAAAGAGTGTGCTGTGTTACTCACTAGGACACATTGCAGGTATTTTTTTTTAATGTGTTTCTTTTGCTTGTTGGTTTGTTTTAATTTGGGGGGGGTTATTTTTAAATTAATCAACAAGCCAACCTTTGAAGTGGATGTTGGGTGGGCTCTCTTATAGTCCTGAATCTGGACCTAGGTGATAGCTGGGGTGGTCAGCCTGTCAGCTTTCCCTCATCTTCACCACCCAGGAAAGCTGTCCAGCATTGCACTGGCCAGCTCAACCAATGTAGTAGACAGCATGGAGTAGGACCACTTCTCCATAACTAGAAGAAAGCAATAGCTTTCAATGGTCTAGTTGATGATTCAATTCAATACCAACAACTGATGTGAAATTCTGATGGTAAAATTTTCAAGAAAAAATTAAAGTAAAGAAAATAATGAATCTATTTATTCTCATGAGAGCAATAAGGATTATGCCATCACAGTAACGGTGATTAAAACAGTACATGGTACAGAGTCTATTTGCATGGTACAGACTTTTTAAGATGCTTTGCCCACTTTGGGAAATTTAAAGTGTACATTCATACTTCAGGTTGTTTTTGTCAATGAATCATAGTAAACTTGTTTTCAGCACACAATAAAACTTAATTTATGCATTACAAAAGAGAATAATTCTCTCATTTGACTTCTCTGGTATATCTTCAGTAATGTTTTACATGTAATTTAAAAAATATATTAAATTTTTATGTTTGTACTGCCCATTAATTGGCCATAACAACTAAATCTAGGACATGTCAAGGTTAAGTCTGTCACCTAGATATAGAAATGGAAAGACAAATGTGACAGCAGGAATTGTATATGATATGCCCTTTCTACTCAATCTTGTGTAGCATGTCACTTCTCGTCCAACTTATCATGAGGGCCATTGAATGTATTTGACAGGATATATATTTGACTGTTAGAATGATGGACGTCTCTGAATGTGTAGGCCTGGCTTGATGGGAGAGGATTATGAATGTGTGGCACTGAGGGCAGGTCCCCAACAGTGAAAAGTGGATTTTTACCTGACTCTGCACCGTAGTTCTGTGATATTTGCCCTGTTATGATGGCTGACAGTTTACATGCGTTTTAGCTCTGGCCATCAGTCAATCTACTCTGTTGGGTAATTGCCAGCAGGGACCTAATTTTTCTACCTCAGTTGTCACATGTGTCTCTAATATTCTTATTCACTGTTAACAAGATTGACAATGTTGTTTCAGTCAAGGATGGGAGAAGTAAGGGCTCTCTCTTCCTGGAAAGACACAACCATACAGCTGGTTATATAAATAGCCCACAAGCCTTCACAAAAGATACTGAAGGTTAAAACAAATGACAATGTCCAATGTCACTTTCATGCATTAGTCAATGGGACATCATTGACAGCACATTATATTGATGTGCAAGAATCCGTTTAGATTTGGGAAGCATAAAGTCTCAGAGGTTCATTGAAAGCAGCTGTTTTATAAATTTTGTATAGATATATGTTCTTTAAAAAATGTGACCCCATGTTAAAGTATTATAACTCTTTTAAATAAAATGCAATATTGATGTCAATTTTAAGTCGGGGAAACCATGTGAAATTAGTATAATTTTTGAAATTCCAAATTATTAAGTAATTAAATCACACACACACATACACACACATAAACACACACACAACTCATATATGTACTTTCAGATAAGAATTCATGAGCATATTTTTCCAAATCTTTGGTTAATATTGCTTTTTGTTTTTGAAGCAAGGTCTCATTATGTAGCCATGCCTGGCCTGGAACTTACGAGGTAGATTAGGCTGACTGGTATTCACTATACAGACCATGATTATTCTGAACTATCAGGGATCCACCTGCCTTTGTCTCCAGAGTGCTGGAATTAAAGGCATGAATATACTAAAACAGATTATATGGCCACTGTCTTTTGAGAAACAAAATTGTCATGTTTGTTTAATGCATTTTCACTAGTTCTCTATTGTAGTATAGTTGGAGTTTTGCATTTTTAGTTTTTATGAATTACTATGGGATAAGGAGTCTTTGAGATGACCCATACAAAAATTTTAGATTTTTATATCTGATTTTTAGTATCTTATATCTCTAAAAATTTAACTTTCTAACCGTTTCACATGAAATTTTGCATTTTCTCCAAAAGGGGTATTTACTGGGGTAAAAATACACATATATACATATACACACATATAGTGTTTATTGTATTTTTCATTTATGTGGAGAGAGAGACTGCATTGCATGCAGGTAACTGCACAGACCTGAAGAGGGCCTCAGATCCCTGGAGCTGGAGTTACATACAGATTGTTGTCAGTCACTGGTACCCTAACTTGGATCCTCTGGGAGAACAGTAAATATTTTTTCTTTTTATTGAGCTCTACATTTTTCTCTGTTCCCCTCCCTGTGTCTCCCCTCCCCTCTTCAAACCTCCCCCCAAGGTCCTAATGCTCCCAATTTACTCAGGAGATCTTGTCTTTTTCTACTTCCCATGTAGATTAGATCTATGTAAGTCTCTCTTAGTGTCCTCATTGTTGTCTAGGTTCTCTGGGATTGTGGTTTGCAGGCTGGTTTTCTTTGCTTTATGTTTTAAAACCACCTATGAGTGAGTACATGTAATAATTGTCTTTCTTTGTCTGGGTTACCTCACTCAGAATCATGTTTTCTAGCTCCATCCATAGCCCGTTTGGATGTCAGTGTGGCAATTTCTCAGAAAATTAGGAAACAACCTTATTCAAGACCCAGTAATATCACTTTTAGGTATATATCCAAAGGATGTTCAATTGTGCTACAAGGACATGTGCTCAGCTCTGTTCATAGCAGCATTGTTTGTCATAGCCAGAACCTGGAAACAACCTAAATGCCCCTCGACTGAAGAATGGATAAGGAAAATGTGGTACATTTACACAATGGAGTACTACACAGCAGAAAAAATTAATGACAGCTTAAATTTTGTAGGAAAATGGATGGAGCTAGAGAATAGTAAACACTCCTACTACTACTGAGCCTCTCTGTAGCTCCAAGGTTATTGTAGTACACAACCTAAAGGTCTCCTTTCTGCTTTACTCAGGAAGAACTGATTACTGATGGGTGAAGGAAGATCATTTGACACTTTTATTTATTATATGGCAAGTAGTGTGAATATTTGTGCAAAGTAGTTGTCTATAAAAATGAATATGTTCTGATGATTATACATGCACAAGAAGCTGTAGAAAGAATGCAAAGATTTCCTATATGAACTCATCTAGCTTTCTGCCATATTTGTGCATTACGTGATTATTACACAATGGCACAGAGTTTCAGTGTTACTTACATTGGTTTGTATATACATTACAACGACACTGTAGCCTTATTCATTGCAAGGGTCCTAGTGATCTCATCCTTTACAGTCAGACCCCTGCTTACCCACCCCATCTCTGACACCACTGATTTCCAATAACCCAGAAATAACATCAGCATTCTAACATTTAGAACACTTTACACATTGTGGACTCTACCTAATTATTTAGATGCCCAAGTTATTTCTGCCTTGAGTGCTTCCCTCTTATCATCTATCTACTCTCTATTATTTTAGCATGAATTTGTACATTTTTATACTTGATAAATTATCTATAATTTTACATTTAAATATACCAGCTTCAGTTTTTGATTGAAGATCTCTTGGAAAGAGAAACTCTAAATCTATCTTGTTTTTGTTGAAGAAATCTTTCCAAGTAAGTAGTGGAATTCTCTCTTTACTTTTCTACTCTGTAAAAGTCACTGGTATTGTTCAATGCTCCCTCAAGCAAAACAACTTATAAATTTAATCTCTATATATTCATAGCAAGGGGATTTATTAGAATGACTGACAGGCTGTGGTCCAACTAATCTAACAATGGCTGCCTATGAGCAACAGAAAGTCCAGGAATCCAGTAGTTGCTCAGTCCACTAGACTGGATATCTTAGCTGGATTTCATATACACTGAAATCTTAGAGAACTGGGCTCTAATGCTAGAGAAGGAATGGATTTACTAGTAAGGTGATGAGAAACGGGCAAAGAGCAAAAGCTTCCTTCTTCCATGTCCTTTAGAGAGGCCTCCAGTGGAAGTTGTATTCCAGATAAAAGCTATATCATCCCACCTTAAATGTCTGGATTGGAAGTTGGTCTTTCTATTCAAATGATTTAGTTAAAAAAATTCCCTCAGGGGTGTACCCAACCATTTGGGTTTCGTTCATCCCTGATGTACTCAAGTTGACAGCCAAGAAGAGACATCACACTAATCTCATGAAGTGTTAAATGAAGAGCATGCAGGTGCACATGTGCACATATGCTTATATGCTTTGCAGCACTCTCTGGGGTTGTTTCTGGGTAGTGAGTTTTTATGTGAATAATATCTCAGCCACAGTTTAGTTTTATCTTAACTATTGTAGCCTAAATGCATTAAGTTCTGAAGGTTCAATCTTCCTTCACTTATGCTTGCTATTTCCATGACTTAATCAAACCTTCATGCATTATCAAATCTTAATATGACTTTTTAAAAATATACAAGTTCCATTGAAATTGTAAATACAGTAGTCTAAATTTATTTATCAGTTCAAAATGAATCGACATTGACATAGAATGTCACTTTTGTAACCTCTAATGATCCTTTTATGAGCTTTTCAATGGCTTGCTTATTTATTATGTGTTGTGTAAGTGTGTGTGTACAGTTTCCCTTGGAGGCCAGAAGAGAACATTGGATCCCTTAGAACTGGAATCACAGGCATTTGTGAGCAAACATGTGGGTGCTGAGAGCTGAACTGGTCCTTTGAAAAGCAACTAATTCTCTTCACTGCTGAGCCATTTTATTCATCGTTTTATTCAATATAGTATAACTTTTAAAATTCTAAGTTACTTATTCAAGTTTCTTATTTGGCAATGTATGTGTAGCTCAGGTTCCTGAAAAGCTTGCATAATTCTTGTTAAGTGAGTTCCTGTGAAGTTATAAATTGTGTGCTTTCATCTCCCCTCCACAGTCCTTTGCCAGGCCATACCATCTGCAAACCTTCTAATCTCTGAAGTAGGCATTGGGTGACCTTCTCCAAACAGCAGCAGGCATTGGAGTAAACTCACATCCTGACTTATGGCTGCCTTCAATAGCTTTTGAATCTGAAAGGAATCTTCTCAATATGGTGCTGTTGAGCAACATAGCTCATCAGGGGGGCTGGATCCTATCACCAAAGGTGCTAACGCCTGGCTTCTTTTGTAATTGCCTCTTAACTAGGCAGTGTCTCCCTAGAGACCCTAGGATCAAACCTTTCATGACAGTGACTGTTAGGGCTTGACACTATTTCCTAACCTCAAACCTTGCCTCCTTCCATTTAAGTGCAACTTGAGATTTGTCATTTACTCAACAAAGTGGAGAGAGACACTCTATTGTACTTTTAACTCCCCCGACTCCCTGTCACTTCCACCACTTTAAAACTTGTGTTTGCTCAGTCCATTGCTCTGATGTGAATGTGGGTCTCTGTCTCTCTCTCCATCCATCGGACGAAATTTCTATGGTGATGATCAAGATATTCATCAATGTGACTATGGGAGCTCACCAAATCCAGCTGGCCCAGGACTGAATGAGCATATGATCAAACCGGAATCTCTGAATGTGGCTGTCAGTGGGGGCTGACTGAGAAGCCAATGATAATGGCACTGGGACCTATCTCTTCTGCATGTATTAGCTTTTTGGGAATCTAGTCTATATGGAGGCACACCTTCCTAGGCTGGGATGGAGGGGGAGGGCCTTGGGCTTCCCACAGGGCAGAGTACCCTGTCCCCTCTTAAGGAAGCAGGGGGAGGGAGGAGGGGTAGTGAGGGAGGGGAGGGGACTGGGAGAAGGGGAGGAAGTGTATTTTTTTGAATGAAAAATAAAAGAATATAAAAAAAAGCCTGTGTGTGTTCACCCATCTACTTTTTCTTATCCTATTGTAACACAATAGTTGCCCCTCCTTTTTTCTGTGGTTTTTTTGCTTTTTTCTTTTGACCTAGAATTTTAATGTATAACCCAGATGACCTAGAACTTACCATATAACCTAAGCTAACCTCAGACTTTTAGAAATATTCCTACTTTTGCTTCCCAAGTATTGGCATTACAGGTTTGCGCAATCACACCAATCTCCTCATATTCTGGTTTTAAGTTATTTGTCAATGTGTGCTTCACTTTTTTCTATTGATTCTTGTGTTCTTGCAATATGGTTATCTGTACTGGCCTCTAGCCATCAAATTTGGAAATATTCCAGACTCCCAACTTTTTAAAAAAATCCAATTTTTCACATGTTATTACACATAGCAACACTTATACACTATTTATTAACTACTTCCATTTGAATTGGTGTGCTCAGAATAGATTGCAGAAAAGCCACCCATCATAGGGATTGACCATTTTGAACAACCAATGTAATCTTTGTTTTTCCTATTTTTAAACTCTTATTTTCCTGGTATAGGAGGTCCTTCTGTCTATGTGTTGCTTATATTAGTTAATGAATAAAGAACTGCTTTGAGCCTATGGCAGGGAAGAGCAGAACTAGGTGGGGAAAGCTAGGCTGTATGCTGGGAGAAAGAAGGGCGGAGTTAGAGAGAAGTCATGACATGCCGAAACTTTGCTGGTAAGCCACAGCCACGTGGCCATATACAGATTAATAGAAATGGGTTAAATTAATATGTAAGAGTTAGGCAATAAGAAGCTAGAGCTAATGGGCCAAGCAGTGATATAATTAATACAGTTTCTGTGTGATTATTTCTGGTCTAAGCTAGCCAGGAGGCTGGGAACAAACAAGCTGCTCCTTGCAACATTTTTCTAATTCATTTTCAATTTTTCTCTTTAATTTTTTTGTTCTGCAATTTTTAAAGACTTCTTAAATATATTTCCATGTTTGTGTCTGTGTGTATGTGTGTACATGTATGTATGGCTTTGGAGAAGAGAGGACTTAGAGCTAAAGATATAGGCAGCTGTAATCTCCAACTTGGAGGCTGAGAACCATAATTGGTACTCTAGCAAGAGCATCAAGTATCTTTGTTACTGAAAATCTTTCTTGTTCCTGCTAAGCATCTTTGTTGCTGATAATATTTGCAAATTTTGATATTGTACTTTCTTGTTACTTATTTAATTAAATGGGCACTTCACTTAGTATTTTCCTTTCAACATAAAAATATTCACTACTGCTATTCTTTGTCTGATTTTATCATTAGCTATACCTACATGCTTGGATATATAATCTTGTCATTTTTTTTCTGTAGAGTCCACACCTGGCTTTCTGAACAAAAAGTTAATAAGGATTGTGTTTTTAGCTTCCAAATGCTTTGATTATTTTGTTTATTCATTATTAGTTTCTGAAATCATTTTGTGGAATTTGTATACTGTGATATTTATGAGATAGCCTTTCTTGACACAGACAGTGACTGCACAGAGCAGAGCAAGTGCAGCTCCCTAAGACACAGACAGCAAATGAAGGATTGTATCAAGAGGCAAAGACACTGCCTGTACTGATTGGAGGAAGAGATGGGAAAGTGCCAATGCAAGAATTTATTTAACAACCTGATAAGCAACACAGTAACATCAGAACCCATACAACATGAAAACTTGATCATCCTAACCCAGATGAAGCAGAACAAAACAATATTAAATATAACTTTATGAGGATGATAAAGACCCTTAAAGAGGAAATGAAAAAAAAAAAGAAATGGAGGAAAAGACAAACAAAAATTTGGAAAAAAATCAGTAAATCTCTTCAAGAAAACCAAGAAAAATTAATCAAACAGGAGAAATAAACAGTTCAAAACTTGAAATAGAAAACACAAACCAAGGGAATTCTGGAAATGGAAAATCTGGGTAAATGAACAAGAACTACAGATGCAAGCATAACCAACAGAACAAAAGGGATGGAAGAGAGAATCTCAGGTGTCGAAGTTACTATAGAGAAAATAGATTCATCGATAAAAGGAAACATTAAATTCAACAAATTCTTAACATAAAACATTCAGGAAATATGGGACACCATGAAAAGACCAAACCTAAGAAAAATAGGGGAGAAGAGGGAGAAGAAATCCAGCTCAAAGGCACATAAAATATATTCAACAAAATCGCAGAAGAAACTTTCCCAACCTAAAGTAGGATATCCCTATGAAGGTACAAGAAGTTTATAGAACACCAAATAGACTAGATGAAAAAAAAAATGTCCGCTGGCCATATAACATATAATAATCAAAGTGTAAAACTTACAGAATAAAAAAAAGGATATTAAGGGCTGCAAAGGAATAAAGGCCATGTAACAAATAAAGGCAAACCTATTAGAATTACACTCGACTTCTCAGTGAAAACCCTAAAAGCCAGAATATCATGGACAGAAGTGCTACAGACACTAAGAGTCACGGATGCAAGCCCAGACTACTATACTCAGATATATCAAGATATTCCATAACAAAACCAGATTTAAACAATATCTATCCACAAATTCAGCCCCACAGAAATCACTAGAAGGAAAATTTCAACTTAGTGAAGCTAACTGCACCCACAAAAATACAAGCAACAGATAACCCCACACCAACAAACCCCAAAGAAGGGAAACACACAAACACTACCACCAAAAAATAACAGGAATTAACATTCACAGGTCATTAATATCTCTTATTATCAATGGATTTAATTCACCTATATAAACACACAGGCTAACAGAATGGATACAAAAGCAGAATTCATCCTTCTGCTGTATACAAGAAATACACTTCAACCTCAAAGACAGACATTACCTCAGAATAAAGGGTTGGGAAAAGATTTTCTAATCAAATGGAACTAAAAACAAGTGGTTGGAGATATCCTAATATCTAACAAAAAAAGACTTCAAACTAAAATCAGTCAGAATAGATGGAGAGGATGCTTCATATTCATCGCAGGAAAAATCCATCAAGATGAAGTCTCAATCCTGAATATCTATACTCCATGTACAAGAGCAACCACATATGTAAAAGAAACATTACTAAATCTGAAATCACATATCAAATCTCACACAGGAAAAATCCTTCAAGATGAAGTCTCAATTCTGAACATCTATGCCCCAAGTTCAAGAGCAACCACATATGTAAAAGAAACATTACTAAAGCTTGAATCTCACATCAATCTCACACACTAATAGCAGGAGATTTCAATATTCCACTCTCCCCAATAAACAGGTCAATCAGACAAAAACTTAACAGAGAAATAATGGATGCCATGACTCAAATGGACTTAACAGACATCTATAGAATATTCCACCCAAACACAGAAGAATACACCTTCTTCTCAGCACCTCATGAAACTTTCTCTAAAACTGACTACATACTCCGTAAACAAAGCAAACCTCAAGAAATACAAAAAAATATGAATAACCCCCTGTATCTTGTCAGATCAGCATGATTTAAAATTATAATTCAATAACAATACTAATTGCAGAAATTCTACAAACTCATGGAAATTGAACATTGCTCAATTGAATTACCCCTGCATCAAGGAAGAAATAAAGAAAGAAATTAAAAGACTTCCTAGAATTCAATGAAAATGAAGGACCAACATACTCAAACCTTTGAGACACTATGAAAGCAGTGCTAAGAGGAACGTTCACGGCACCAAGTGCCTACATAAAGAGAAATCTCACACAAGCAACTTAACAGCACACCTGATAGCCCTAGAACAAAAAGAAACAGACTCACCCAGGAGGAGTAGACAACAGGAAATAATCAAATTGAGGACTGTAATCATAAAATAGAAACAAAGAAAAATACAAAGAATCAATAAAAGGAAAAGTTGGTTCTTTGAGAAAATCAAAAGACAGACAAACCCTTATCCAAACTAATCAAAAGGCAGACAGAGAGAGCATCAAAATTAACAAAATCAGAAATGAAAAGGGGGGCATGACAGCAGAGACCAAGGTAATCCAGAGAATCATTAGGTAATACTACAAAAATCTGTACTTCACAAAACTGGAAAATATAAAAGAAATGAATGATTTTCTGGATAGGTACCACATACTAAAATTAAATCAAGACCAGGTGGACAATTTAAATAGACCTATAACCTGCACAGAAATAGAAGCTGTCATCAATAGCCTCCTCACCCCAAAAAGCCCAGAACTGGATGGTTTCAGTGCAGAATTCTACCAGAACTTCAAGGAAGAGCTAATACCTATAGCCCCCAAAGTGTTCCACATAATAGAAACAGAAGGAACATAGCCAAACTCTTTTTATGAGGCTACAATTACCCTGGCTCCAAAACCACACAAAGACTCAACCAAGAAAGAGAATTACAGACCAATCCCCCTCATGAACACTCATGCAAAAATACTCAATAAAATACTGGCAAACCATATCCAGGAACACATCAAAAGAAATCATCCACCATGATCAAGTCGGCTTCATCCCAATGATGCAGATATGGTTCAACATACAAAAATCTATCAATGTAATTCACTATATAAACAAACTGAAAAAAATATGATCATCTCATTAGATGCTGAAAAAGAATTTGACAAAAACCCACCCCTTCATCATAAATGTCTTGGAGGGATCAGGGATACCAGGAATGTATCCAAACATAATAAAAGCAAAGTACACCAAGTCGACAGCCAACATCAAATTGAGTGGAGAGAAACTCAAAGTGATTTCAGTAAAATCAGGAACAAGATAAGACTGTCCACTCTCTCCATATCTATTCAACATAGTCTTTGAAGTCTTAGCTAGAGCAACAAGATAGCAAATGGAGATCAATGGGTTACAAATTGGAAAGGAAGAAGTCAAACTTTTGCTATTTGTAGATGATATGATAGTATACATAAGTGACTCCAAAAACTCTACTAGGAAACTCAAACAGCTGATAAACACCTTCAGTAATGTGGTAGGATACAAGATCATCTCAAAAAAATCAATAGCCCTCCTATATACAAATGATAAAGGAACTGAGAAAGAAATCAGAGCAATATCACCCTTCTCAAAAGCCACAAATAACATAAAATATCTTGGGGCAACATTAACCAAAGAAGTGAAAGACCTGTTCGACAAGAGCTTTAAGTCTTTGAAAAAGAAATTGAGGAAAACACCAGAAAATGGACAGGTCTGTCATGGCCTTGGATAAGTAGGATCAACATAATAAAAATGACAATCCTACCAAAAGCAATCTACAGATTCAATGCAATCCCCATCAAAATCCTAACACAATTCTTCACAGACATCGAAAGAAAAATGTTTCACTTCATATGGAAAAACAAAAAAAAAAAAAAACAGGATAACCAAAACAATCCCATACAATAAAAGAACTTTTGGAGACATCACCATCCCTGACATCAAGCTCTATTAGAGCTACAGTAATGAAAACAGCTTAGTATTGGCATAAAAACAGACTACCTGATGAATGAAACTAATTGAAGACTCAGATACTTATCCACACATCTATGAACACCTGATTTTTGACAAAAAAGCTAAAATTATATAATGGAAAAAAGAAAGCATCTTCAACAAACGGTGCTTACATAACTAGATGTCAACATGCAGAAGAATGAAAATAGATCCATATCTATCCCCATGAACAAAACTCAAGTCCAGATGGATTAAAGACTTCAATAGAAATCTGACTACACTAAACCTGATAGAAGAGAAAC
The DNA here is from genome assembly GCA_004026605.1 of Ondatra zibethicus. Lineage (NCBI taxonomy): Eukaryota > Metazoa > Chordata > Mammalia > Rodentia > Cricetidae > Ondatra > Ondatra zibethicus. Next base: position 118,659 of record PVIU01001305.1, on the reverse strand, counting down.
TGGGAAGTAGCCTTCAAGACATGGGCACAGGAGAACACTTCCTAAATATAACACCAGTACCACAGACTCTGAGAGCAACAACAAATAAATGGGATTCCTTGAAAATGAGAAGTTTCTATAAAGCAAGGGAAATGTCAATAAGGCAAAACAAAACAAAAAAAAAACAAACAAACAACCTTCTAAGTGGGAAAAGATTGTCACCAACCCCGCATCTGACAGAGGACTGATTTCCAAAATATATAAAGAATTCCAGAAATTAGACATCAAAATACCAAATAACCTATTTGAAAATAGGGTACAAATCTAATCAGAAAATTCTGAACAATAGAATCTCAAATGGCCGAAAGACACTTAAGGAAATATTCTCCATCCATAGTCATCAGGCAAAACAACTCTGAGATTTCATCTTACAGCAGTCAGAATGGCTAAGATGAAAAATACCAATGATAGCTTATGCTTTAGAGGATGCTGAGTAAAGAGAACAATCCTCCATGGCTGGTGGGAATGCAAACTTATGTGACAACTTTGGAAATCAGTATGATGGTTTCTCAGAAAGTTGGGAATCAACCTACCTCAAGACCCAGCAATACCACTCTTGAGCATATAACCAAAGGATGAGCAATTTTTTCAACTATTTTTATAGCAGCATCATTTGTAATAATTAAAACCTGGGAAGAACCTAGATGCCCCTCAACTGAAGAATAGATAAAGAAAATGTGGTACATTTACACAGTGGAGTACTACTCAGTGGTTAAAAAAACCAATGACATCTTGAAAGTTGCAGACAAATGGATGGAACTAGAAAAAAACATCCTGAGAAAGATAACAGACCCAGAGTGATGAGCATGGTATGTACTCACTCATAAGCGGATGGTAGCTGTAAAGCAAAGGACAATGAACCTGTAGTCCATGACCCCAGAGAACCCTAAGAGAAATATATATAGATTCCCCTGGGAAGAAGAAATAGAAAAGATATTGGGAGGAGGGAAAGGAGGACAAAAGGGGAGGAGAATGTGAGAAGGGGGAGGGGGAGGAGAACTTGAGGGAATGGTATGGTCGAGATTGGGGAAAGACAGAGAGGGAGAGCAAAGACAGAGATATCTTGACTGAGGGAGTCATTATGAGGCTAGCAAGAAACCTGACAATAGAAAAATTTCCATAAATCCTCAAGGATGACCCCAGCTAAAACCCTAAGGAATAGTGGAGAGGGTGCCTAAACTGGCCTTGCCATGTAATCAGTTTGATGACTGTCATAAATGTTACCATAGACCCTTACTCCAGCAACTGATGGAAGCATATGAAGAGATACACAGAGGAGCACTGAGTTGAGTTCCCAAAATCTAAAGAGTGGGAGGAATGAGAATATGAGCAAAGAAGTCAAGTTCATGATGAGGACACCCACTGAACTGAGCTAATGGGAGCCCACAAACTCCAGGTTGACAGAGAAGAAACCAGCACAGGACTAAACTATGCCCTCTGAATGTGGTGACAGTTGTACAGCTAGAGTAGACTGTAGTGCCATGGGCATTGAGACTAGGATTCATCCCTACTGCTTGCACTGGCTCTTTGGAATACATTCTCTTTGGAGGGATACCTTGCTCAGCCTAGACATAGTGGGGAGGATCTTGGTCCAGCCTCAAAGCAATATGTTTGTCTTTGTTGACTCCCCTTGGGAATCCTTAACCTCTTTGAGGAGTGGATGGGGGTAGGAGAGGAAGCTGGGGGGAATGAGAGGAGGTGAAGGGGTGGGAATAGGGATTTGTAGGTAAAATGAGAAAAGATAGTTTAAAAAAATAATAAATTTTAAAAATTAAAATATTTTATGTTTAATTTATGTGTATGTGTGTTTTAGCATGTAAGTGCAGATGCTTATAGATGCCAAAAGAGGGCAGGAGTTGAAATTAGTTCTGAGTCTGTAGATATTATGTGTGCTAGGAATAGTACTCAGGTTTTCTGCAGAAACAACATATGCTCTGAACTGCTGATCTATATCTCCAATCCCCATGTGTGTGAGTGTGTGTAAAAGTTATATGTGTGTGTGTGTGTGTGTGTGTGTGTGTGTGTGTGTGTGTGTGTGTGTGATTTCCTAGTTTCATAGTCCTAAATCAAAGCTTTCCTGATAAATTTAGTTTGGGCATTATCATCTCAGATAAGTATTTAGGTTTAAACATATCTACTCTATAGTGATATTTTAATAATATGAAGACACTGTGTCCCATCTATAATAGTGGCTGTTTCAAGTATATTCTGATAGAAGCACTGTTCTATCTTAATCAAATTTCATGAGACCTGAACCTTTTACACAGAATTTGATAAATTTGCTGATCAGAGAAATTTCTGCACAGATTAGTATATGGTTGCATATGCTTCAAGACTTATTTCTTTAAGTCCACTATTAATATGTTTCTAAGGCCAGGAGATAAAAGTCAAAATCACTTAATGATTCCTCTGATAACTCCACATTTTAATCTGCAAACAAGTCAGCAGATTAGTCTTGAAAATCACTCTTGTTTGGGGCAAGGAGTTACAATTTATGGAGACATATCAGTGTTTTGGAAACACATAAATATATCTGTCTAAATTTAAATTATGTTATTTCTTACACAATTCCCACTTTATCTAATTACTTTTTCCAGAAGAATACAAAAATCATTTTATTTTATGGTTGCTCAGAAATGTAAGCATAATATTTTAGAAAGCAAGACTAAAGGTAATTTATAGAAATATTCTATCTATAAATTATACAACATTTTCTTATAGTTAAAATATTAAATCCCATCAGTGGCTATAGGAAAAATTAAAAATAAACATGAATGTAGTTTTATGAATGTTTATAAATTTTCAAATAATGCAGAAAATGGCATTATATGTATTTATATCATGGTATAGTTTCTAGTCAAATTTTAATAATTGACAGATATTATTTAATCAGGTACTTATGTGAGCTTTGCATTAGTAGAGTGAAAACCTGATCATAGGAAAATAAGACCCTTTTGAATCTTACTCTTTTTAAAAATTCATTTTCTACTTTTTAAATAATTGTATACATGTATGAAATATATATTGGTGACACTTATGTCCACTCCTTCCATCCTGCTTCTTCGGTGGTATGGGCAGGACTGGGGAAAGAGCTTCCTTCTTCCCAGAATTCTCCTGTTCTTATTGCCCCACCTTTACTTCCAGTCTGGTTGTCCCACCTATACTTCCTGCCTGGCCAATCAGCATATTGAGGAATCAACTAGCCCTTGGAATTCTCCTGTGCTTGTTGTAAAAAAGAAATATGGCAAATGGAGAATGGAGACAGATCTAAGGGCTATCAACAAGGTAATTCAACCTATGGGCCCTCTACAGTCTGGAATTCCTTTCCCTTCTCTGTTACCCAAAGGATGGCCTCTTATAGTTATTGATTTAAAGGATTGCTTCTTCACTATACCTTTACAAGAAAAAGATAGAGAAAAATTTGCATTCACAGTGCCTACTTATAATAGCTCTCAGCCTACTGAGAGATACCAGTGGACTGTACTCTCACAATATCCCCAGAGGTGTCAATACTTTGTAAGTTAGCAATTGGAAATATTATGTAAGCGATTGCCTAAGTCTATAGTTTACCATTACATGGATAACATTTTGTTGTCTGATTCAAACATAGATACTTTAGAAAGAATGTTTGAGAAAGTAAAGATAATTTTGCCTAAATGGGGATTACAAATTGCTCCTGAAAAGATTCAAAGAGGATATTCTGTTAACTACCTAGGTTACAGAATAGGTTTACAGAAAATTAGGACACAAAAGGCACAAATTAGGAGAGACTGGTTACAGACTCTTAATGACTTTCAAAGATTGGTAGGAGACATTTCCAGGCTACGACTGGCTGTTGGGATAACACCTGATATAATAATTCATTTAAACAAAACCTTAGATGGTGATAAAGATTTGAATAGTCCCAGAGAATTAACAGCTGAAGCAGAAAAGGAATTGACAATTGTTGAGGAAAAATTACTGGAGGCACATGTGGATAGGGTGAATCCAAATCTTAGTTGTATTCTAGTCATATTACCTTCCAGAATTTCTCCTACAGGAATTTTAATGCAGAGTGAAGATATTATTTTATAATGGATCTTTTTACCACACAAACCAAGTAAAAGATTAAAAACTTATGTGCAAAAGGTCTCTGAATTAATTATAAAAGGTAAACTGAGACTTCGTCAGCTAGCAGGTATAGATCCAGCAGAAATTATAGTGCCTTTCACTATTGATGAAATAAAAGGTTATGGGAAGACAATGAACCATGACAAAGGGCTTGTGCTAATTTTCTAGGAGAAATTAATAACAACTATCCCAAAAGCGGTAGACTTAACCTTATAAAGAGAAGAGAACTTCTTGGATTGTTCCTTGAATTGTACAAGATGTTCCAATAACTAGAGCCCGTACATTTTTATACTTGTAACATGAGGGGCCTGCTAGTTGGGGCTTCCATCCTGCCCAGTTCCCACAGCGAGCAAGTCCCAAAGACATTACACAGAGAGTCTATATTAATGATAAACTGATTGACCCATTAGCTCAGGCTTCTTATTAGCTCTTGTAGCTTATATTAACCCATTATTCTTATTTATGTTAGCCACATGGCTCAGTACCAGCTGTAGCCACGTTTATTGCCACAACTCCATGGCATTTCAAGGTTCCTGCCAACAAGCAAGCTGCAACAGTGTTCTCACAAACCACATTCAAATGCTCCATAGTCAGACCTCCTGCCTGAAAGAGTCAGAGTTTGCTTTGGCAGGATGGCCAGCATTTTCAAATGGAACAGCTTTTTCTTCTACAGCTGAAAACTGAAAAGCATGTTGTCAGCTTTTCATTAACACTATTTAAGTATTCATGGCAAGACCTCTTAAAAGAGCTGCAAGGCTTTAAAGCTAAAGCTGAGTCAGGAAGCCTCTCTTAGATGAGAGTGTTTGCTTGTCTCTAGCAAGCAGAGCAGATCCAAGAAATTGCTGCTACCAAGAAACCATGTGCAATGCTGTCATTTTGTTCTAGAATTACTTCCCAAGCTGTCTTAGGCTTTATGTGGATGCAGTTATCTACATGGGTGCCATTCTGTAACATGAGGGGCCTGCTAGTTGGGGTTTCCATCCTGCCCAGTTCCCAGAGCTAACAAGTCCCAAAGAAATTACACAGAGAGTCTATATTAATGATAAACTGATTGGCCCATTAGCTCAGGCTTCTTATTAGCTCTTGTAGCTTATATTAACCCATTATTCTTATTTATGTTAGCCACATGGCTCAGTACCTTTTTCAGTAGGGCAGGTCACATCCTGCTTCCTCTGTGGTCTGAGCAGGAGTACGGAAAGAGCTTCCTTTTCCCCCAGAATACTCCTGTTCTCATTGTCCCACCTCTACTTCCTATTTGGCTTTTCCTGCCTATACTTCCTGCCTGGCTATCAGCCAATCAGCATTTATTTAAAATATAATTGACAGAATACAGACAATTCTCCCGTACCATATACTGATGCTAATAAATCAGGGAAGGCAGGTTACAAATCAGATGAATTGTGTAAGGTGGAACAAAGCCCTTATAGTTCTGTCTAGAAGGCAGAATTATGTGCCATTCTTATGGTGCTAAGGGATTTTAAAGAGCCTCTTAATATAGTCACTGATTCACAACATGCAGAAAGAGTTATCTTGCATATTGAAACTGCTGAATTTATACCAGATGATACAGAATTGTCTTCATTGTTTATACAGGTACAAGACATAATCAGGAATAGGCTTTGTCCAATGTACATAACACACATCTGATCCCATATGTGTCTGCCAGGTCCTCTAGCACAAGGTAATGCAGAAATTGATCAATTATTGATTGGAAGTGTGTTGCAGGCCTCAGAATTTCATAAAAAAACATCATGTCAATAGCAAAGGTTTAAAGAAAGAGTTTTCCATTACATGGCAAAAAGCTAAGAAGATTATAAAGAGATGCCCTACTTGCTCTTTCTATAACCAAACACCACTACCTGCAGGGACTAACCTGAAGGCTACTCAAAGGAATGAAATCTGGCAGATGGATGTGTTCTACTTTGCAGAATTTGGAAAAGTAAAATATGTACATCACACCATTGACACTTATTCAGGCTTTCAATGGCCAACTGCTTTAAGCTCAGAAAAAGCTGATTCAATAATTGCACATTTATTAGAAGTTATGGCCATCATGGTTATACCTGCACAAATAAAAACAGATAATGGTCCAGCTTATGTCTCTAGAAAAATGAAACGGTTTTTGCTTATTATAATATTAAGCATGTTACAGGTATACCATATAATCCTACAGGTCAAGCAGTCATAGAAAGATCAAGTCAAACTATAAAGGACATGTTAAACAAACAGAAAGGGGTGGAAAATGCCCCCAGAAATAGATTACATAATGCCTTATTAACCTTAAATTTTCTTAACGCTAAGAAATGCTGAGAATGGGACAACAGCAGCAGAAAGACATTGGATCATGGAAACATCTGCTGAACTAAATCAACCAGTTTATTTCAAGGATGTGCTGACCTTTCAATGGAAGCCAGGAGATGTGCTACACTGGGAAGGGGTTTTGTTCTTATTTCCACAGGAGAAGAAAAATTGTGGATACCATCAAAATTAATAAAGGTTCGAGTTGAAGAGGAGAAACCTCTTGGAAAGGAGAAATGACAGCTCATCCACAATGATGATAATCATACAGGTGGTAAGAAAAACATATAGAATGGGGGCAGGGTTCTGTTCTTATCCCCACAGGAAAACACTCATCTTCAAAAAAAAATTCAAGGTACCCTGGATATTTGAATACTGACAGATGGGAAAAATTACTACCCAATAGGAATCACCAAGAAAATCGAATAGGTTCCATAAGTAATAATGCTTACATATGTTTTTTTGTTTATTTATGTTCATAAGTATATAGAGCTGGTTTTGGAATTGGACTCTGGCTCAGTCCCTCTCTAATTCCAAGCCTGTTGTTAAGAGAAAAACCCAGAATTTTTGTATCATGTCAAGAGCCATGATATGGGACAGAAAGAAAAATGAATTTAGAAAACATCTTTGCTTTTCTTCATATCTATTTTTGTCTTTATCATGCCATTTATTGAATATATACAACCATATATGTCTATATAAATAATGTTTAAGTTTTCCACAACAAACAATGAATTTTTCCCACAGCTATCCTGGAAGTTTCCAGAAAGATGGAACTCCATCTAGTTGATATGATGTCATGATACTGATAGCGCTACTATAAGACCTGTTTCGCGTACCAGCTGCACAAGATGGTTCCAACTTGGTTAGCTGAAATGGTACACATCTTTTACAACACTCTGGCCAGACCTCCACAAAATACTCAGAGACTATTTGCAATCTTACCAGACATTAATCTTGAAATTTAACCATCATTTTACTTTCCCAGTATCCCCCAGAAAGAACGTCACTCCCATGACAGCTGGAAGTAATTCTAGAGGACGATGTCCCCTCTCCCAGTAAAGTTTGTCCTCAGGTTTAGGGACATCATTTAGGAATTGATTATAATTGGTATACGGTTGAGGGTTGGGGAGGAATTTTATAAGCTCAGGGATCCTTTTTAAAAAAAAAGAGGGAAAATTGAATGATGGGATAATAGATTGGTATTTGTGAGTTATTGTTTATAGATAATTACATTGGCATAGATAGTTGTATATGGATACAAAGTTAAATTATATTGAATATTATATGCATGCATGCTTCTACCTCTGTTTAAAACATTTTTTATGTATTGATATATATATTGTATTGATATATATGTTTACCATATTGCAGTGTACATTTCTACCTCTGATTAAGATACTTATATATTGTTTATGTATTGATATATATTTTTACCATATTGCAATATATACTTGGACATTGTTTACATTTGGAGGTCATTGTCCTCATTTATTGCACAGTTGTTTAAATAATCTTCAACCTCTTCAAAGAGCTGTAGAAAGTGGCATTTAATCTAACCTAGAATTCTGTTGTAGTGAGACACAATCGCTCTTGGCAACACTGATCTATTCCTGAGAGATTGCTGAGCACCAAAGACACTCTATTTGCAGCTTGTCTTCCTCTTGGCAAAACCGGCCTCTGGGCAAGGAACTGCCCATACCTCAAACACTGACAAAATACATAGTATCCGGAAATGGATAGGCAGAGCTGTCAAATCTTGCCAAGACAGGGTAAGACAGTTTTGAAAAATTTCTTGCCTTTAAAAATAATCTGTCAGTTATTCTAGGCCTTAGCCAAAGTTGGTTGCTTCAATACTGCAAACGTGACTTTGGGTGATTGCCCAGGTAGCCACTTGTCTCTGTGATTTTTTGCATATTTTGGAAGTTGTTTGATTGCACTTCCTAATTGCTCAGTATTTTCCTTCTCAGATCTTCGATGAGGTTGAAGACTAGATAAATGTAGTTATTTTCCTCTCATGACTTGGCCACGTTATTTATTATACAAGACTTAAGCTAGTTAGAATAAGATATTTGTTTTTATTGTATATAATTTTGTAGTAGGTTTAGAACTCTATTACGTAAACAAAAGGGGGAGGTGCTGCAGGAGCTCCTTCTGCTTCTTCAGCCAGTAGGCTTTAAGATACCAGCCCACTGGGGCGTGGCCTTTTTCATTCCAGCTCCAGTTCAGACTGCTAGCCTCTCTGTTTCCTGTTTGCGAAGAGAGGACTGTGGTTTGGGACATTGATCTGTAAGTTTTTCCCCCTCCAATAAATAATCCCTTTTAATAATAATTTCCAAACTGGTGTGGGATTGTTTTGTGGCATTACTTGTGAAAGACAAAGAAGGAAATAACTGCTTGCAATAGAAGCTTAATAGTAGAGAGCAGCTTAATATATTTTAAAGCAAGTTTGGATTACATATACAGCATTTTTTTATAAGAGACTTAAAAGCACATAGCAATTTAAAACATTAGACTTGTGACTACACCATTTTAAGATGAGCATTGGCATAAAACAATGATTACAAAAGTTCTCAGTCCTACTGAGCCCTTAGTTAATGCTTGCATTTCCTTTTAGACTAAGAAAACAACAGGATCTGAAATATTTTGGATTGGTATGAATAGTATATTTGTATAGTGATAAATCTGTATAGTGATATAATTTTAAGATTATAAAATTCTACTCAGATTAGCACAGCTGATTTAAAATATATGTCTCATTAGTTAGGTCTTTGTTATCAAGATACTAGAAAATGTAGATGAGTAAAACACATATGTTTGATAAATAGGTATGTTTGATAATCATTTATTCCTAAGATCTATTAACTTTCTCAATATTATTTGATCACCTTCTTTGTATATTGCTCATTTGTTGTAACTATTTGGAAAAATTAAGCTGTGCAAAAACCCTGCAATATTCCATAATTGTGCACTACAAAAGGATCAGTAAAGTTGGCAGTCTCTCTATGGACTGTATCTATGATTAAAAAGTTTTATTTTAATGCTAAAGGACATTCATTTAAAAATATTTTAAAGCTAAACCTAACAGGGATCAAAAATGGTATGCAAAGTCCTCGTCTTATAAAAGTTACTAACTTACTTTAAACTTTCAAAACTAAAAGGATAATTATAATCCATCACACTACAAATTATCAAAATCTTTAATGTGTTCAGAACTCTATTTGTCAACATGCTAAGTACTAATGCAATTAACTACGTGAAAAAAGATTTATTTAGCCTTCTGTGTATGTTTCAAAGTTAAGCCTAAAGGAAGTAACTAAATCAGGTATACTTAATAGATAGATAGTCCTCAGACTCTTCAGAGATATGGTGAATATAGCATTTAAAAAGCTTAATAGAAAAGTTTTTCATGATAGAAATTCTAGCTCCTGGCAGTACCCCTGGGATACCAAAATAAGTAACAAAAAGAATATAAAGTAGAGAAGAACTTCACCTGGTGCTTGCTTTAAATGTGGCAAAGCCAGCCACTGGGTAAAAACTGGTGTTTTCTGCTGCCAGGACCCTGTGCAGACCCTGAACAAGCAGGATACTGGGGACTTGATTGCCCCACTTTGCCTAGACAAATTAGGCCAGACTCCCCAAAACTCAAATTTCTTAATCATGGGAAAAGTCCGTAAGATCTGGGTGTGGCAGCTGACCTCTGCCCCCAACAACCACAGAGAAACATACGGTGGTTGTCCAGGTGTCCGGTACGTCTCACTTTTAATAGATATGGAATCTGTTTGGTCTTACTCTGGTGAAATTTATCCTTCTCACAGCTCTGATGGCATTGACAATTAGCCTAGTGATAGCTTTGCCAGTTTAACAGAGGCAGCCAAAGTTTCAGCTGCCTTCATTGTGTTTCTTCACGGTTGTGTTGGTCCCTATTGGACCTGTGGCTGTGTCTCTTCTTCAGATCCAACTTCTTCTCTTCACATTTAAAAACCATGCACAGGCCTCACTCTCCTAGAGATGCTGGTAGGCCTAGACACAGTTTACCTTGCCCCAGACCCAAAAACAAAAAAGAAAAAGTGAAAAGATCACAAAACAGGTTTCAAGTAGCTTTTTGCTATCCCTTTATTTAAATTAACTTGTTTTGCAATGACTGCTGCCAGTAACCAACCACCAGACTGGTGTCTCATGGTAAATAATTGGGGAAAACAGTGATTTAAGGTGTATAAAAATAAAATATACTTTAGATTTCTTTTCTTCACTATGCTATTACTATAATCAGACTTAAGTTCAGAATTTTACCATTGATCAATGGAATTCTGATAAGCTGTCGATCTCTGGTAAAGCACTGATTACTATTATATTCACAAGCTCAAGACATTGAATTTCCTTTGGTAGTTTTCTAAGTATAGACTTAAAAGTGCTGCTTTCCCTGTGGTGGTGGCAAAATCCTTTAATCCCAGCACTTAGGAGGCAGTGGCAGACAGAGCTCTGAGGTTGGAATTTGAGTCCCGCCTTGTCTACAGAGCAAGTTCTAGGTCACTCAGAGCTATACCTGGTCGTGAAAAGAAAAGAAAAGAAAAGAAAAAAACAAATAAAGTACTTGCCATTGTGCTGAAACCATCGGTCTTATCTATATACACCCAGTCTTCTGGATAGAGTAGAGTTAACATGCTTTTAGTCAAAATCATTTTTGAGTTACCAAGAATTCACAATGACTAAAAGGCATGAGCCTACTGTTCATTTTAAAATGTGGCTTTTAGTAAAGATTACAAACAGTGGCAATGCTAACATATCAAAACTTTTACCTCTTTTTAAAAACATAAAAAATTATGTAAGCTTTAGGGAATCTACTTGGATTCACTCCTTAAGTACTGTCAATCAACAGCCTGACCCTCCCCCCGCCTATTCCTGAGGATTGGATTCTTCCCTTTTCCCTGATCTTGGAACTCTATTCCCCATCTACCAAAGCCTTAGGCATCACTGTCCTCTCCCAACTACCATGACCATGGTCCTAAAATTCTCAAATTTACATCTAAAAAAAAGGTTTTCCCTGAACTCCTTAACTTTACCTTCTGTCTCTAACAAGGCAGTCAAATTTGGGTGGTTTCTTCAGTCCATTAAGTTCTTTGATGATGTTTCAGAGAAATTTTCAGGACCAGATAAGTTACTCAAGGAAAACAGCTAATGGAAGAGGAGGACTGTGAAGGGGTGGCTATCACCCTACTTGCAAGTACACGGTTTAGATCCTCAGTCATCTGTGGGAGGAAGCATGAGATAATTTAGTTAGACAGAAAGAAAATACTCCTGGTAGCTCAGAGAAGTAAGATCAGGTTACTTCAAGGTAAATGACTTAACCAGTAACTTTTATTTTGTTCATAGGATTTTATTATTTTGAAATAATAAGCTTATTTAAATTATGTGTGCATGTTTGTATTTGGCTGTCTATGACCACAAGTACTTTCAAAATCCAGAGGTGGGTTTTGAACTGTTGAAGCTTTGAAGTTTCAGGAGAATGTGAGTAGTCTGATGTGTGTGCTAGGGACAGCATCCAGGTCCTCTGGAAGAGCAGTAATACCTCTAAACCACTGAGCCATCTCTCCAGCCTTTTGAACAGCATCTTTTAAAAAAATTGATTGATTTCCATTCATTTACAAAACAGTTACCAGATATCTAATTTCCACTAATTTATGAACTCTCCGCAGCACATTTGGTGAGAGTTACATTTCAATCTTCAGTAAGTAAACTAGGGGAGGAGATTTTTCAAATGCTCATTAAGATATATTTACATTGAGTCACAGAGTCTCATCTAACTCATTGAGGAAGAACATTAAATCACCTATCACTTGCTTGAAATGATAAATACACTAATTAGTATTAGTGCAACTGATACATGGTAAATATTTTACAAGGGATTAATTTGTTACCTGTTATAATCTTACACATTTTGTTAAGTGGTAAATCACTTCAAAAGGTTAGGGTGTGTTGGAAGTGTTTATAAATATTTGTGAACAATTCATGTCATATAATACTCCATAAATAATGTGTGATTTATACATTACCACATATTTAGCATCTTCTGTATATCATAAATATCTGAATTCAAGGAAGTTTATTTAAAATCTTCTGAATTCTGAAGCGATCAATTCCAGTTTATTACAACTGGAAAGAATGGGAAAGACTCGATGGGGTTTTCTTTAGTCATTTCATTTTACTATATTCACATATATTTACACACTAAGAGTTAATTATATAGTGTGCTTAATGGTGAGATTGCTGCCTATCAACCATGAGTAATTTATAAAAATCAAACAAATGCTATATGGAGTAATATTTGACAATGGGCTTATATCCCATTTTATAGGGACATGAGGTTGAGAGGAGGGTGAGCTGGGGAGATAGAAAAGGCGAAATGGGAATAGATACCATCACATGTCTCAATGGATGAAATTTTTCAATAATGAAAAAACTATTTTAGAAAAGGATTAAGATATTTCCTAGCAGAAAAAAATCAGCATTCCTCCTTCAAAATCACTTCATAAAACTTCTTTACAATAAATGATGTATTTTAAAGCAAAACAGAATTACTACATGACTTCCCTGTTACAAAGAAAGAGCTTGCATCTTTCAAGAGCATTTTTAATTTTTTAAAAAGTTGTTTTATGTGTATCTTACCTGTATGGATATCTGTACATTGCATGCACACTGTGCCCACAGTGGTCAGAAGAGGACATCACCTTGCCTGGAACTGGAATTACAGGTGGTTGTAAGCTACCATGTGGATGCTGGAAATTGAACTGGAGTCCCCTGCAAGAGCAGCCACCACTGTTATTAAACGATGAGCCATCTCTCCAGCCCTGCAACTTGCTTCCTTACCATACATACTACCTTAAACTATTTAGACTTTTTAAGCAAATTCCCACTACCATTAACTCTCCACAATAATAGCAATGTTTTTTGTGGATATCTGAGTTTTCACTAAGGAAAAAAAAAGTAAGCAAATAAAGTTTGCCGTATATGATTGAACAGTACAGAAAGCCGTATATGATTGAACAGTACAGAGAGCCACAAACAAAGAAATATCAACAGGAGAGATGTATATCACTATGATTTGGATAGCTATCACACATTTTGCTGAATTTTTTAATGAACTGAATAAGTCCTCATTTTATTTTTTCCATGCCAGGTGTGGAGAGCTTGTCCTCTCCTGGGACAAATGCTGATTCGTAGACTGAAATCACCTTAAAGCAGTGGTTCTCAACCTTGCTAATGCAGTGACCCTTTAATACAGTTCCTCATGTTGATGTGACCCCCAACCATAAGTGATTTCATTGCTACTTCCTAATTGAAAATTTGCTACTGCATGCAGGATATTTGACATGCGACCTCTGCCTGCGAAAATGTCGCTTGACCCCCTAAAGGGGTTCTGACCTACAGGTTGAGAACCAACTCCTTAATGAAAATTTGAAAATTATAAAGGACAGCTTGAGATTCTTTAATTTTGACATTTTTAGTTGCAATCAGTATTTAGAAATACATTTTGATTACTATCTTCATAGTGGTATCATGGCTTACCTCCATATACCTTTTCTTTTGAAATATTTTATTTATTCTTTGAAAACATTTTTATGTGTACAATGTGTATCAATCATATCCATTTACCATTACCTGCCTTCCTCCAGCTACTCCTGGTGCCTATAACCCATGTCCAATTTTAGATCTCTATTTAGAGAAATTTCTATTAATAACACAGATCCAATTAATGCTACCTATATATTCTGGGGCACTGGCAGCATACCATGTCACCTCCCCAAAGGAGAGTGACTCTTCCTCCTCAGCAGCCTTCAACTGCCAATAGCTCCTCCCCTTGTTACCAGAGTCATGCTGTAATTTTACTTTTGCTATTGTCCTTGTTTTATCTTAAACTTTGCTTTTAATGTGTGATAATGCTTCACCAATTAGCATCATTAGTAGATGCTTAAAAGTGGGCCAGTAGTTTCCACCATTTTCACCTAGGAGGCTCATTTAGTGGGGTCTCAAGAACAAATGTAGTTTCTGTTCCTTGAGTTTTCTTGGATCTTTGGCTCTCAGACCCCTTTTTGGCCATGTTCAGTTTATTATCATTAATTCCTGTTTTGTTCATAGGAGATCTTCCCAAACTTCATGTTATTCAGTGTGTGAACTGACATTGTTAAATCACCAGTGGCTGAACAAATCAAGATACTCTACATCATATTTTCCTAGTAGTACCATGGCTGACATCTTGTGGAGGGCTTTCCTGCTCATTACTCACATGGTTTATGTATCTGTGATCTCTTCTTACTGTATGCTAATAACAGCCCCATAAAATCTGACAAGAAGAAACACAGAGGAATGAAGAGTTTATTCTGCTCACAGTTTGTGTGGTATCATAGTTATATGCCCGTTGTGTGACTAAAATAGACTGACAAAGGCAACTTAAAGGACAGTGGGTTTATTTTGTCTTATAGTTCAGGGTACCAACACCATAGTGGCAAAGTCATGGTAGTAGGAACTTGAGGTAGCTGGCACATTATGTCTACAGTCAAGAAGCAGAGAGTGAAGAATGCTTGTGTTCAACTCAAGTTGTCTTTATTTATTCAGTTCAGAATTCCACCTCAGGGGATGGTGCCACCCACAGTAGATGGATCACTCCACCTTAATCTAACTAAGGTAATTCCCTCATAAGCTTACCCAGATGCTAATCTCCCAGAGCTCATCAAGTTGACAAATGAATCATCACAAGCACATGCAGACCATCATGGAAGGAAAGGCATGTGTGTGCAGAGAAGACCTTTCAACTTCTCATGTTTGGAAAACAGGAAGATGGGGTAATAGGGATTGTTGATTGGCTATAAAATTAAGTCTTACCACAACAACCTATTATCTCCAACCAGGCTCAACCTCCTAAAGCTTCCACAATCCTCCCAAATACCACCAGCAACTGAGGACCAAATGTTCAGTCACATGAGTATATAAGGGACATTTCGCATGGAAAACATTACAATACCTATAACCATTAAAATTCTCTTAGATATAACTTTTCCTCAAAGAGAAAAATCAAAGAAGTTGATAAATCATGTCACACATACAGACCCTACTGTGAGACATGTAAACAGAAAGAGTACACATACACACATGCAAAAAAAAGAAAATCAAAGGGAGACCCATAGTAAACCATTTTGTGTCCTTCCTGCTACACTTTAACTTTTGCAAAGTTTACAAATTCCAGGAAACAACACACCCACCCAACTCACCAAGCATGGAGTGTTGTGGCACCCTTGCTGCGGCTCATGTCAGTGCTTCACCTGAGGGATGCTGGCTATGATTTTGTTCTTTCTTTCTATCTGTTTATTCAAGCGTGAATACATGTCCACATGATGTGTTTGTGTAATCTCACCTACCAGAGAGAGTTGGTGGAGCTTAGAGGACAACTTGGTATGGAGTGGGTTTCTTCCTTCCACATTTATAGAGATTCCAGGGTTCAAAGTTAGATCATCAGGCTTGAGCAACAAGTATCTTGACCTGCCCAGCCACCTCACTGGCCTCTTTTATGGACTTTCTTTTTTCACAAATGAATGCTTATTATCTTCTGACTTTTATAATGAAACAGTATTAGTCAAAACCAGCAGGTGTAACATAGTGAGATATTGCTTAGACACATAAAAGCTTAAAACATTGGTTGACAACAAAAGAGATGAATCTGGAATTGTGTTACTTGAAATAAGCCGTGAACTGAAGGCCAAATATAGTATAACCTCAGTTATAGCAGTGAAACTCAAAACAGGTCAACACGGGATAGAGGTTGATAGATTCTGGAGAGGGAAATGGGTTGTAGGGACAGAAAGCAGTTTACTAATGGGCATGAACACACAGAGGAGGAATTTGCTCTCATTTTCTTTCTTGTTTTTTATTGACTCATATACATTGTACAGAGTATTTTGTTTCAGAAGAACATTTTCATAAAAGAACATAACATATTTTGAGCATATCCACTTGCTATTAGTTCCATTTATTCCTCAATGGACTTTCAGTTATAACTTCATGTCATAGATTCATACACAATTTATATAAAATCTGAAAAATAAAAATGAGAGAAAATATCTGATATTTGTATTTCTGAGTCTGTCTTAATTTGCTTAGTGGAATCTAGTTACATCTATTTCCTTGCAAATGGCCTAATTTCATTAAACTTGCACCAATACCAGACTTTATTTCTGCATTGTTCTGATGCTGTATGCCTAAGTGTTTCCCATAGTTTAGCTGTTGTGAGTACTGATAAGAGCATGGTTGTTCAGGCATCTTGTGGTATAGTCACTTTAAACCCAATTGTAAACACTCAGAAGCTGAAAATGTTGGCAATATGTTATATCTTTGTTGTATTGTAGTGTTTTTAGATTTATTTCTTTGTGTCTGTAGCCAGGATTATCAGGGGGTCATGCCTGATCAAATCTGATCTCTATCAACCTTGAATGAATCCACAGCCTTTCATTGTCTGTGGAAACAAAAGAATAACCTCTTCCCCAACACAAGATATTTTTGACTACCATTTTGTAGTTAAGAGGCTTTAAAAAATATATAAGTTGGTTTAATTTCACAGTTTTCATAATCCAGTGTCTCTCAGCGACTATCATTTGTTTATCAAAACAAATTCAAACTCAACAAGACACCATATAATATCCAGACTTTTTGTATTTTTTCATCTTTATGTGGCTTATTCTTTTATATTATTTTATTCTCTTATTAATGACTTTATCTTATTATTTATGATCTATTTTTTCTAATGACTTTCTATACCCCACTTCTTTACTTTTTTTAAGCCTACATACATTTCAAAACATAGTGCACCTTTTTAGGTGTTTTCTGTGTCTGGCTTTGGCTTTACTAAGTATATACAGTGTTTTCTGATTACATGAGATAAATCTTAAACTTTCATGTTCAGCTTAGTCATGGTGCTGGCACATAGCACTGGCAGCTGGCTCCAGCCCACAGGTAGCAGTCGGTAGGCACACCTCTGTAAGCCACCGAGCACCAGCCCACCTGAGAGATGGCAGGACTAGGAAGCTACATCCAGCTCCTTGTCTAGAGCTTTTCTTAGCTTTCTCAAGGCCTATTTTTGGGTATTTGAGCCCCATATTCAGTGCAATTTGTAATGAGCCTTTCTCTGCCCTGATAGTCATCTCCCAAATAATTACATTGAGACTACTTATGAATTATGAATGCTCAGTCTATAGTTTAGGCTAGTTACTAACTAGGTTTTATAACTTAAATTAACCTATTTCCATTTATTGATGTGTTGCCATGTGACTCGTGGATTTTACCTCTCTTCCTGCATGTCTTGCTCTCTCTGCAGCCAGCTGGCCACTCTACTTTTTCTTGCCACAGTTTTCTCTTTGTCCCTCCTATACTTCTTACTGCCTACTGATTGGTTGTTCAGATATTTATTAAATCAATCATAGTGACACATCTTCACAGTGGACAAAAAAATTATTCCACAGTATTTGTTGTTGTTTTCTTAATGCTTGCTATTCTACCTCATGAGAAAAGTAATCTCATTGTCATTTAATTATAGTTTTCTGAAGCCTAGTTTTGTTTTCTATGCCATACATAGCAAGTAGCTGTTATTTACATGAATATATGACATATTTTTAAATTACTAAAAAAGTACAAATTTCCCAACACATGAAAGTGATTAATGTCTGAAGAGATATGTGTTTATAGCCTTGAATTTATCTGTATGTGCTGCATACATGTCACATTTTATAATATAACTTCTAAAATGCTATTTCTTTTTCTTTTCATTTCATTTTTTGGTATTTTGAGACAGGGTTTCTCTGTAGCTTTGGAGCCTGTCCTGGAACTCGCTCATGTAGACCAGGCTGGCCTCAAACTCAGAGATCTGCCTGCCTCTGCCTCCTGAGTGCTGGGATTAAAGGCATGTGCCAAACCCACCCGGTTTATATGTTATTTCTTAATTATAAGGCAAATTATTTCTAAATAGAACTTAAGTTTATTTGGAAAAGAAAACACATAGACCATACCAAGATACATTCAATCCATTCACTCATGCATTCATGAACTCAACAGGGCCACGTTAGGTGCTGGTGATGTAATCCTGAACAGAACAGTCCTTATCTTCACAGAAACCCCAGCTGCTAGGAGTCTTAGGTAGGGTCACACTCATAGGTTCCTTGGAATTCCCCTTACCCAACTGTCATCACAGAGGGTTCACCCAGCAACTGATGAAAACAGATACAGAGATCCAGAGCCAAACATTAGGAAGAACTCAGGGAATCCTGTGTAAGAAGGGAATGAAGGATTATAGGACCCAGTGGTATTAAGGGCACCACAAGAAAACCCACAGAACCAACAAAGGTGGGTTCACAGGGTCTCCTAGACACTGAAGCAACAACTGGGAGCTCACATAGTATCCATCTAGGCTCTTAACATATATTTTACAGTTGTGTAATGGTCTTTGTGTGAGACTTATAACAGTGAGAGCAGGGGTTGTCTCTGACTGTGTTGCCTGATTTTGCGTTTGCCTTATCCAGCTTTAATAGAAGAGGAGTTGTGTAGTCTCACTGAAGCTTGATATAACATGTCTGGTTGATATCCACAGGAGACACACCTGTATCTGAAGAGAAACTGTAGAGGAAGAGTGGATGGGATGCAGAAAGCAGATGGTGGGAGGAAATAGAGAGAAGAGTGGAAGGGCAACTTTGGTTGGGATGTAAGAACAAAAAAAAATTAAAGAAACAACGGCAGCAACAAACCTGGTTTTCCCATTTATGTCCCTCCCTCTGCCATACCCTACTGTTTTTCTCTTGCCTCCTTCCCTCAAAAACCTGAGCTTTTGTTGACTGTCATTTATCACCTTTTCCTTGTCTCCCCTCCCATCTCCTGTGATACAACATTTCCTTCTTTCATTCACTCATTTTTTTGAAATAGTTCTAACTCTAACTTTGGAGTTCTGCCTGTTTTGTTTTTTTTTTTTTTTTTTTTTTTTAAAAACTGGTAAAAGCACAAGGAAAAGAGAGAAAGAAAAATTCTGTCATAACTGGGTGGTTCCACATATAAAGTTTCTACTCTCAGTGGACACTGAAGAAATGTCCCAAGCTGTTGCCCAGCATTTACAGATGACAAATATATAATTACCTTTACTGTCATGGCTTTATACCTACCTGACTTTCTTAGTAATAGAAAAGGTGTTTAGGAGAAAGATCATCTCAGACCAGGTTCTGGTCCCTGGGAAATGTCCCCACTGTTTTCCTTCTGTAGCAGACTAAGAATGATTTTAGGCATTCTCATAATGGTAGCTTCTTTCCCAACAAATGACATCAGAAGTCTGAGTATACAAAAGGTGATAATAGAATTAGTGCCAACAGAAGGCTGTGTATACAGAAGGTGATATCATATGTAGCACTAGCAGAAGCCTGTGTATGCAGAAGGTGATATTTGATGTACCACTACCAAAATTTTAGTGAGTTACATGCATATTTCAATACTGAGAGGAAAATATAAAATTTGCTTTTCATATGTAGCCAGTATTATCTGAGTGAGTGATAAATTAGGTCTGGTATGGCAATCTGGATATTGATCTATACTGGGACTTCTCAGATACACTAGCATATAGGCTCATTTTTCTTAGAAGGTAGGCCAGAATCCTTCACTGAACCATTGATGAATCTGTAGCTTGATTAACACAGTAGCTCTGTAATCACTTCATTATGGAAAACAGTATCAGGTTAGCTGAGGTCGAGACCAAGTTCATCTCACCCACTAAGCATCTTATTAATATCCTTGTTCCTAAGAATTTTGAAAGTTTCAGGGATTTAATGTTCAGAGGCACCGTTTAACCTCCCAGACTTCTTTATGTATTGTTACCTATTTAGACCCAGTACAAAGTAGTC
Organism: Ondatra zibethicus; assembly: GCA_004026605.1. Taxonomy (NCBI): domain Eukaryota; kingdom Metazoa; phylum Chordata; class Mammalia; order Rodentia; family Cricetidae; genus Ondatra; species Ondatra zibethicus. The sequence continues at coordinate 98,293 of PVIU01001305.1, read as the reverse complement.
TGAATTACAGTACTCTAATTGCAAACTATCAGATCATCACTTTAAAGCTAGTGGGTATGAATCTGAAGGATTTCAGCAGATACATATCATCTGCTACTGCTCTTACAAAACAACCCAATTCATATGGCCAAAGTCTTGCCGTGGAAGTGATTAGCCATATTAAACACATGCGGCTAGTATGTACCAGGTATTTTATTGAGTATTTTATGTAACAACTTCACGAGATTGCATAAATGTTCTGGTGATCTTGAATAGATGATGCACTGGGGTATTACATACTTGTGTCCATGTGTGTGTGTTTGTTTGATATGTGTATTTGGGTCAGTCAATTGCAAGGAAATGGAAAAATTGGTTCAATGTGTTTGCTTTAGTGTTACTGCTGTTGCTGTGATAAAAACCTGACCAATGCAACCTTAAAGGAGAAGGGATTTACTCAGCTCACATTTCCAAGGTACAGCCTGCCACTCCAGGTAGTCATCTCCCCAGTCAAGAACTAAGAAAGTAGAATGCATGCATACTCTACAGTTATGCTGTTCATAATCCTGGCCCAGGACCTTCCCACAGCAATTAATATATTCAAAATAATCTTCCAGAGACACATCCACCGACCAACCTGATGTTGAAGATCCTTCATTGAAAGAATCTTTTCCCGGGTGGTTCTACATTGTGTCAAATGGACAAGTAAAACTGCCCATGATAGAAACCTCATAATTTGCTCTGAGCTCTACAGACAGAGCTGGTATGTTAAGTCTGAGTCACTCCTGATCTCCAGGCAACAGCTGATGGCTTAGGAGTTTCACTGTGACAAGATTACCAGAAATACTCAAGGTTGTAACTGTTCCAACATTCTGAATTTCTGAGCACCTATTAATAAGCAGCCAGCTCACAGTGAGCATGGAAAATGAACAAGAATTGAAATTTGTGCCAATTTAAGTTACTGAGATTTGTGAATTATTAGGTGCTGCATTAATTTAGCCCTTTCAAGCTGATACCTGTTGTCATGAATGTGGGGGAGAACAAGTACACAGGTAGGAAGCAGCCAACAAGCCAATTATCTGTAACATTTGCAGCTGAATATACATCAGAGTTCATGGGCAGTCTGTCAAAGCAGCCTCCTCGTTTCTTTTGGAATTTCTGATTCTGCTGGATTGGGGTGAAGCCCCAAAATTGTATTTCTCATACATTCCAAGAAATTACATGGGCCAAATTCCAGTTTCACAAGCCTGCAACTTCTTCAGAAGTCAGCTGTCAGTTAAGATATATGAGTACATACAATTCTGTCTGCGTCTATATAAATATGCTGGACTGTAAATACAAGCATCCCACAACTCTTTTTTGTGTTCTGTAATTGAGGTGGGTCATTCACAGAGCTCAGATAATACAAAAATTATGATAAAGAAATAAAATCAGCAGTAAACAAATAGCATAGGCACCCAGAGTAGGGTCTTGGGAGGGACTTGTCCCACAAAGCTATCTTAATGTAGTTGGCCCACCCACTCTCATAGAGCACCGATCTGCTGATGTGTCTTCCAAATGGGATGCTCACTATCTTCTAGTCAATCTTCCTTTCCATCCTTGAAGGTCAACTGTTTTTGTTTGTTTGCAACTACTCTCCATTCTGAAGCTTTCTAGAAGCTTAGTGAATCACTTTACTAAAATTAAAGTCAAGGAGAAAGACAGAGAAACCAAAACAAAGATACAGAAAGAAAGACACTAATACACACATAAAAAAGAGAAGACACACACACTACAGATCAAATCTGTTTAATATTTTTTAAAGAGAAAGTGAATCTTAGTTCTTTTCTAAATAGAAGGATCTTAGAACATTTCTATTACTTTGAGCTAACCAGTTAAAGGCATTGTAATCAGAAATATCAGTTTTTAAAAATATTTTGAATGCTAATGAGGCAACCATTTATCCCCTCCTCAAGCAGCAAGCTACTCATTACCATTGGTGACATACAAAGCCATATTTCTTTCACTAAGATGTTTACCATTTTACCATACTACCGAAAAATGATGGACATTGCATGTTACTATTTATTTTTTATTCCCCATTTTAATATTCTGTGAATGAAACATGTCAGATGAGACAGGCTGCACTGTACTCTGCCAAGTCCCTACTGGAATAATTTCTGTCACTGTTCCTTTCCTGTTTGTCTTCTTCATCAAGGTAAAAAAGAGAACACAGTTGATGAAGTAAGGCTTCAGTTGTTGGGTTCTTTTTGCCTGATTATAAGGGAGCATAGTCTAAGTGCTGTTTTTGATGGATGGTTGGATAGACAATGAATTTTGAAAATCTTGCAAATAACATTGCCACCCCCTGAACTGTGGTCAATATGTCTACATGTATATGGACATATTTATGTATATGTAAAGTAGTCCTCTTTGATCTTAGAGGATTTACTCCAAGGCCCTTACTGTGACTCATATTCAGTATTGAACCCCATGTGTACTCTGTGCTTCTTAATTCTTTTTGACTGTAGATGTTAGTAATGTGTGCATACAAGTTTAAGTTGAGAACTCTTTTCCCCTCAAGGGAAGCCCTTCTCTTCTTTTTGAAATACCTAAACTCTCCTTCTCAGTATTCCTAAATCATTATTTCATTTTTAAATAAACTAATTGTCAGTAGAATATAAACTGCAATATACCAACAGTGTAAAATCAAGGATGGCTGATAAATGCTGAATGAATAGGTAATGTGTACAACATGGATACATTAGAAAAAGAAAGGATTTATGTTCTGGACAGGTTGAAACAAGACTATAAGATATAATGCAACAGATCATGTTGAGCAACTTAAAATATGAAATTGCATATTTCTAGATTTTATTATTTAATATTTTTTAAATTATAATAGTGAGTGAGCATTGAAGACTTGGGAGATACATGATAGTTTTTGAGAGTTTTCTATTAGTTAATAAAGCTATATAAAATGGGAATGTATGTTATAGGAGGTATTTTCAAGGGAAGCATTTACTATGAATAGAGTTTATATGGTACTATAAATCTCTCATTGCCTTAATACTTAGATAAAAAAGGATTACAACAACAGTAACCATAAATAACAATAATAAAGAAAGAATATGTTCCAAATAAAAATTATGTAAATAATAAAAGTTTAGAAAAGTAAAATAATCCTCAGGGTTAATCTATTTTTGTGCCTGTAGTGTCAATCTAAAACACTAATAGAAAACATAAAAGTTGATGGATTCTTCAATCTAAAAACATGAGGAAGTTTCTCCAACGTTTTGAAAACTAGAAGAACCTGGTTTGGAAAATGTCAGTGCACTGATTAACTTTTTGTCAACTTGACACAGGCTAGAGTCTTCTGGGAAGAGAGAACCTTTGTTAAGAAAATACCTACATCAAATTGGCTTTTAGATCAGTCTTTCAGCCTTTTCCTACTAATGATTTTCATGGGCGAGCTCACTTAGCCTGCCATGATAGTGCCAATCCTGGGTAGGTATTTTTGAGAAGTATAAGAAAAAAAACACAAAGCAAGATATCAGGAGCAGGCCAGTAAGCAGCAGTCCTCCAGGGTCTCTGTTTCAGTTCCTGCCACCAGATTCCTGATAAAAGTCCTTCCATGATTTCCCTTCATGTTGTAAGCTGTAAGAAAAAATAAAATCTTTTCTCTACAATTTGCTTTTGGTCTGTATTTCATCACAGTAATAGAAAGCAAACTAACACAGTCATAAATGTATCTAGCATATTATATGATTATTTTATAAAACATTATATGTAAAGTATAAAAGTAACAATAAATTTTAAAAAATATTTTAAAAATTACAATGCCTAAAAGTATCTGATTTATTACAAAAATAATCAGGATTTCTTTCAGGTGACATTTACAAACCGTCCATAATATTAGTTACAGAAGATAATTGCTCAAAAGCAAATTAAAACTGGTTTAAATCTGCCACAGATAATTTAACAACTTTATACTTCATGATTTGCTCATCCAACAGCATGAGGTAATCATATAAGCATGGATATTTACAGTGTTGAGATACATTTGAACATTCTCTTTTTAAAAAAGATTTTGTCTGACAAAATGTTTTTGCAAAGAAAATATACTTTAAAAGGCAAAATTATTTCAGTCATGTATCCACTGATCAATATTTCCTAAATTTCTAAACAGTGAGCAGGACAAAGCTGTATCTGAGCCAACAGGAGTCAGATCCTCAGGGATCCAACTGTGCTGATTATAAAGAGCCAATGATTTCAGATAGCTAGCTCATTACCATAGACACTGGTAAATTATCCTTCTCAGAAATAAGAACAAGGGCCTAGCTAACAGATACATGCAAATTAAAGGCACACTCCAGGCCAAACAATTGATCTCAATTTGATGATATGTTGCCAAACAGCTGCAGGGACAAATTCTAGTACCATGGCAAGGGTTCCTATGACCTGATCCCTTGGAGACATACTTTTTAAGTATGTAGACTCCAAAAGGTTGAATGTGGTTTTAACTAATAACACTAAATTAGATGAACAAGAAAAATTGTCTTACAAGACTTGAGCAATTAAATGAAGAAAAATGATTGTAACCTCAGGTGCAAAAAGCATGTGGGGGTTTTAAGAGTAGAAAACCAAAAGGATTATCGTTGCAAGGAATATTTGAAAATTACAGGAAGAGAGATGTGGTAGTGTTCACTTATCATATCAGCATTGCACAGTGGGAGCTGCGGAAATGAGAATCAAGTTCAAGGCCAGCCTTGGCTACATAGGATAACCCTGTTCCAATAAAGCCAAATAAACAATTAAAAATAATAGTATGACATTATTGGCTATATATATATAGCTTGAAGAAACCTTTGTGGTGTTCTGATCCTAATCTTAGATTCACTTGTATACTTTCTTGTACAAAAAAGTTTTAAGAAAAGGCCCTTAACAAGTTAATTTAGCAAGAATTCCACACCCTATATTGGGTTACCTCATCTGATCAGGATTTTTTTCTCTAGTATCATCCCATGTAGTTTTGATCATGATCATTGAACAAATACTCTGGTAACATAGCTGAGGAAGAAATGCATACCCGTGCATCTCTTTAAATGTATATGTGTACACCATAGTCATAAAGATGATAGCTCTAAGTTTGTGCACACAGGTGTGTATGTGTGTGTGGGTTCATGAACTATATGGATTGTTGTGAGATATTTTGATCATATTCTAATATTCCCAAGACCAACAATAAAGTTTACTTTGAATCAGAGGATAGAGTTATCTACTAGCTGACTTAAATTATCTATAGAGATTTTGGATGGCGGAGGATATAGAGACACTGGAAATAGTAGGGATAGATTTAGAGAGAGATTTGGCTCCTTTTGGATCAAGAGAAGAGAGAGAGGAGGTCATTGATTGCTTCTCTGATCAATCAGATTCTTACCCCACTATCTAATTCCTAAGTTTTTATTGATAAAGAGTAGATATACTTTTCATCTGGCATCCAATGCAGGACATGAGATCACAAGCCAGCTGCTCACCACCAGCTTTGAAGGCACCAAGGTCTTTGCTGCAACTGGCTTTCCTCCCTCTTCCCAGGCTCTCCACATGAGTCTGGGGTTTTCCCATTGCTGCCTCTCTACAGAAGCCTCCAGCTGCTCCCTGGCCCTGGCTTCAACAGCACAGGTGGCTGGTCCTCAAATGTTATAGTTAGCCATCCACCTCCAGTCAACTCTGACATTTATGTGTCCTCCAAACCCTTGCTTCTCACCATGTGGGCTTCTTCTGCATGTACCCTGTGTCTGCTTTTCACGTAGCTCACTCCCTCTCCTCATGGATAGTGGACTGTTCCTGGACCCCTTCTTCAACCAAATCAGCTACCCCAAAACTCACACAGGCTTTAACTCTTGCTGCCACTGCCACACACTTGCAGCCCCCAGCTACATTCAGTGGCTACTGCTTTCCTTGGCCAGGCCATGCGCTGCCCAAGTTTGCTGCCTAGCCATGTTACACAGTGACAGCCAGCCTCAAACTTCACTGTCATCATCGGCAGATCAGGTGGCTTGCTGAAGAATTCTTAGAAGGGGAACTAATTTTTTTAAGTTTTTACATACATTAAAAATGGGGAGTAATTTTATGATGCAGGGAGTTATGTTACTGCATGGTATAATAAAGGCTAATTAGAAAATTGAAAAATTAAATGAAAGGAAAGTCAACTTCTCTGGGATTGATATAATGTCAATTATAATCATTATCAGTTTGTATATCATGTTTTATCATTAAAAATGTGGTTTGATATTGGTGTCAAATATGTAAAATTTATTGATAAGATACAATCTTTAGAAAGGCTTTCTAATGATACTAAAAAATTCACACAGAGACATAGGAGTTTAGAGCAGAACATACAAAACCATTGCATTTTGAAAGTGAAGAGGAAGAGCTGAGGTTGTTAGAAAATCAACCTTAATTTTTTACCAATTACCATTTAAGAATGACCACCAAATGATATGAAGCCCCAACACTATTCATAAATTAACTGGGATTCTATGGAAATGTTTTTAGATTTGAAGATATTTATGGAAGCAGTAGTTTCATATTGTATGCATTCACCTTTGTGAAGCAAATGTTAAATTTATAGGCAACTTGGAACAGAATTTTTCTACAAGACTGGAAAGTAAATATAGTAATATTGGAAGCTGCTACTTAGTTACAATGGCAAACATGGTGGAGAGAGAAAGGTGGCGTCATTGAATGATGAGGTAGGACTAAAGGTATGGAGATTTCCAAAGACCATCTCCTAGGTGAAGTTCAGAGTCCGATATACTGATTTACAAAGACAGTTTAGATTTGATAATTGCACCTTGACACTAATGTATACAGTAGCTTTAAATGCTTGGTACAGGGTTGAAGAATCAGGAAAAAGAACTGAATCAGTTACTAAAATTATACAAGGCCCCAAAGAAGCTTTTACTGATTTCTTAAATGATTGAGTTTAGCTGTCAAAATGATGTCAAATTATGTCAGATCCGGAAGTTAGACAAATATTAATTGAATCTTTGACTTTTGAAAATGCTACAATATGCACATGGGTGATTAGGTCTTTAAAGGCAAGATTAGCACCAATATATGAATAGATCAGAAATATAGGATCTCATTCTTATGATCACCCTTGGATAGGAGAAGTGATTGCTAAAAATTTTAAGAAAAATCAAAAGGCCAGATGTTTTAATTGTGGTAACCCGGGACATCTGAAGAGGTATTGTAGGCAAGTCATTCGTAGAAACAACGCTTTTCTAGAGATAATCCTGAAAGAAGTCTCTGGCCTTCTGGAATATGCACAGGGTATAGCAAAGGCTGGCATTGGACTAATGAATAAACGGAGCAGCAAGGTAATACTTTGCCATCAGGAAATGCCTTAGGGATCCTCTTGTAACCCCAATATCAAATTGAGTTCAATCATTCCCTGTCAGCACTGGGGAAACTCCTCAAACAAGCAATTAAAAGACATAATGCCTATTGTCAAAAACTGTACTGCTCTGGATGGCAGAAAAGCTTCAGTAGATAAATCAAAAATTTCAGGAAAGACCATAATACAAATACTTTGGCAAACCTTTATAAATTATCAAAGACCAAACCTAAAAGTACAAATAAATGGCAATGTAATTGAAGGTTTATTAGACACGGGCATTGATGTAAAAATAATTTCAGCATCCAGAATGGCCTCTTCAGGAGACAAATATTCAGCTTCTAGGGCATAGAAATAAATCTCAGGTAAAACAAAGTACACAGTGGGCTGAAGTTATAGGGTTATAAGGGGAGGTAGGGAAATTAAAGCAATATGTGGTTAACATAGAATGAATTCATGGGGATGTAATTTGTTACAGCAATGGAAAACCCAGATTGACATGCCTCCATTCTCAGTAACAAACCAAAAATGGCATATGTTTCTGAGAAAAACATTAAAAGATATGATCAAGAAAAGTCAGTGATCATTTAGTTTGTACATATGCACGGTTCAACAGCTGCTAATCTTTCAAAGATACCAAGAGCCCTACATTTAGAATGGTTCATGAACAAACCTGTCTGGGTGGAACAATGGCCTTTGACATCAGAAAAATTATAGGAATTAAAAAAGTTGTTAAAGGATCAGCTAAATGCTCAACATATTGAAGAACTGACCAATCTTTGGAATTCTCCTATATAGGAAAATGGAGAATAGTAACAGACTTAAGAGCCATAAGTAAGGCAATTCAACCAATGGTCTCTTTACAGCCTAGAATCCCCATGCCTTTTTTAGTACCTAAACGATGGTCTATTACAGAGATTTTTCTTTAAAAGACTGATATTTTTTATATGTTTACAAGAAAAGGATAGAGAAAATTTTGCCTTCACAGTGCCTTCTTATAATAATTCCCAGTCTGTTTAAAGATATTAGTGGAAAATTCTTCCACAAAGGATGTTAAACAGCCTTACATTATATAAATATTTTGTGCAACAACCATTTTAAATAATTCATAAGCAGTTTCCTCAATCTATAATTTACCATTATATGGATGATATCCTATCAGCTGATTCAGATGAAGATTCCTTAAAAAATATTTTAAGAAATAATGAAAAGTTTGACCTTGCTGACAAAAGGAAGATTTTATTAATTACCTAGGATATAATACTGCTTTCAACCACATAAAGTACAAATCTTGTGAAATCAATTATGAACTCTTAATGATTTTAAAAACTTGTTGAGAGATATTAACTGGTTATGACCCACAATAGGATCAACTACTCAAGAACAAAATAATTTATTTTAAACCTTATGATAAGGACTTAAATGGTCCAAGAAAATTATCAGCTAAGGCTAAAAAGCAATTGGCTTTGGTAGAAAAGAAATTATATGATGCATATGTAGATCATTTTGATCCAGATCTTGATTGCTTTTCCAAGAGAATAAAGGAATGCAATTAAGGAATCTGAAGATCACTGGACAAATGGGTCATCTGAAGTAAGAGGACAAAGTATATATACTTTTTGTAGTGATATTAATAGTTCCATGGAACGCTAACTAATTCTAGAAATAAACTGTGTGTACCCTGGTTTTATTTAATAGATTATAGCCCTTTAACCTCTCCAATATCTGCTGCATATGACATTTTAAAAATGTTTAAGTTTTCTGCAGTGAACTATAATAATTTCTAACAGTGAACTTTGAAGTCTCCAAAAGGATGATGGAACTCCACAATGACGATTCAATCTGTATTGTGGTAACATCATTAAGCTCAAATATACTACCCAAAGATCATTTTTTAAATACAGGCTGCTCAAGCAATTTGAAAGTAGTTATCTGAGATGGTTCAGCCTCACAGACTACTACAGTCAGAACTTCAGACAAATTCTATCTTTTCCCATCATTTAGAGACTAAACAAAAAATAAGACAGCTAGCTCTTCTAGGACTTGACCATGATCCCAATTTTATTAGGGTCCCCTAAAGATGCTGTTGTCCACAGACAATAGGAAGCAGTCTAGAAAGCATGATACCCACATCCCCAAGTTGTGGGGTGCATTGTTTTTGATTTTTTGGGAGATTATGGATATTTGGCATCATTTAGGGTGGTTGGTTGCAAGTTGCTACTGGTCATGGTCAGGGGAAAACAACTAAGCAAAGGGGGTTAGACCCAGTGATCTCTTTCTAAAAAGAAAATTGCAGGAATGATGGACACCAAAATTATAGGATGGTAGAACAAAGATGGATGCTACAGGTTGCTGAGGAACTTTTTGTGACAATCCAGGCAGCCCACAATTTCTGTCATTTCTATAGTTTTGCAATTCATTTACTCAGGTAATATAACCTTCCTCTTGAGTCTCTGATGGAGTTGAAGATAAGATAGTTATAGTTACAATTTTCCTTGGTATAAAACTGAGAAAAGAAACTCACAAAAGAGGTAGAAAGCATTTAAGATTGAAATATATAAAACCTTAGATTGTTTATTTAAGAAAATGTTTAACCTCTAAAAAGATAGTTTTTGGTTGATAATACAAGCTAGGATAGAAATTGAATTAGGTACAAAACTTTTGTCTCACCACAATAGGTTAGATAATGGAGTTATTTCTCAGTTTGTCAAATGCTACTGGACTCGGCATTGTTAACATAATTCTTACCTGATAATTTTTCTTCCTGTTTATATTTTTTAACTGTGTTAGAGTTAATACCTTCCCTTTTACTTAGACAAAATGGGGGAAATGTTGTGGGATATTTTCATCATATTCTGACACTCCCCAGACTGCCAATAATGTTTATTTTGAATCAGAAGGTTGAGCTAGCTACTAGCTGACCAAATTTTGTCATAGAGTTTTAGAGGACCTAAAGCATATAGAGAGATACAGGAAGAAGTTGGCAAGAGCTTAGGGAGAGGCTCACTCCTTTTTGGATCAAGGAAGGAAAGAGAGAATAGGTAACTAGTTACTTCACCACTTCTCTGATCTATTAAGTTCTTATTCCATCATTTGACTCCTCAGTTTTTATTGATAAAGAATAATTACAAAAATGCTTCAACAGTTAATAGGTCAACCTTAGGTGTCCATCCTCAGAAGTCATTGTCACTTTTTTTATTTTTTTGCAGGAGGAAAATATATAAGGCTCTTAATGGGACCTAGAGTTCCGTGTTTCAGCTAGACCTAGACCAGTTTTCTATAAGCTCCAGAGACCTGCCCTTCTCCATCTCCACATCATTGAGATTGCAAGTGTGTACTACCCTCTCTGAAGATTTTTGTGGCTTTTTTTTGCTTGTTTTGCATTTTGTTGTTGTTGTTGAGTGCTGCAAACTAGACTTTTGTCCTCATGTTTCCCTGGCAAGCATATTACTGAGCCATTTCTACTATTCCCCAAATCCACACTTTCAGTGATTATTTTCAGTTTTCCATCTCTAGGTCCTATCCTTGCTCCTTAGCTATAAATTCCCACTTAATGCTGCATCCAGAGTTGTTCTCTCCCAACATGTGAAAAATCAGTGGTTTAGAACAACACTCTAAATACTAGCAGTATGAGGGACATGCAGGTCCTTGTGTTTGTAGCCTTAGAGGGATGCTCAAGTCCATGTCTTTGTGGCCTTTTCCATTAGATGTTAGCTAGAGTCAGGCACTCTCTTCTTGCTATATGGACAGTAAAGAAATAAGAGTATATTTCTCTTTATTCTTTTAATTGTCCCAATCTGCAGTGACCATATTGCTTCTCCTCAGTATCATTTAATTTAATCCTGAGGCTCAGATCTAATTTTCAATGATTCAATGGCTTTCCTGTGTTCTAAAGGAAGGGAGTATGGCCTGCTAAATCATTACACAGTATCTACTTTGCAGAACACATGAGCAGTTGGATGATTCTTAAAGCTCATGTACGCTTGTATTTGAAAATGATCAGGTTTTGGTTATCAATGCAGCATGGAGCTGTATTTCTCAAGTTTCCACAGAGAGTCAGAGCTGCATGTGTGATAGATGTGTAAGAATATGTTTGAATTGATTCAACAAAATTGTGACAGTCTGCAGGAGAGGCCTCCTGGGACCCAGTACAGGCTCATTAACTTGCTTTTTTCATTAGAAGAAGCAACAAACCTAACTTGTGAGTTGAGATACAGAAATTTACCCATGAAGAATGCAGGGGATTGCTGAAGGAAATCACATCTCAAAGGGGAAAAATAACTAAGGAAGTTAAAAATTCTTTCATAACTATTACAGATGTAACCATTATCCAGTTCTGCTGCTATAGAAATATGTAAACTATCTCAAATTTTATGGGCATAAATAGACAGAATACTTTTTGAGTGCTAGATATTTTTTGAAGATGGTAAACATTGAGATAAATACCATCTGATACACACCCAAAGGCATGAAAGGGATTAATACTAAAACTGAAACTTTAGCAAGACAATAGACAGGATCCTGCAAGATCAGGAATTTAAGAAAGCTAGCTTGGGATATATGTAGCACATTGTTGATGCTGGGATATGGCCAGACTGTAAACAGATGGAACATGCCTGATATGAACTTCCCAGAGACACGCAAAGGAAGGAGGCTTCAGGCTTTCCTCTCAGCTTGATGAATTGTGAGACTGCAGGAGAAAGCAATAAGCAGGGCTTGGAAGCAATCTCCAGTCACATCAGACTCTGGGGCAAGGTAGCTCTGTCACAGCAGATCATGGTCTTTCTTTTGGTCTTCATCTGGGTGACACAAAGGATTCAAAGGCAAGCTAAAATGTCTTTCTTTGAATGGCTTTTGTAGTATAATAGATATAAATATTACAGGGGAAAATGAATACTGGATAGAAAATATTTTATATACATTATAATCCTCTCAATTTTTTCTGTTCTCAACTTCCACTGGAATTTCTGTAGAAAGACCTTTGTCTGAATACTATAGCTTGGTTTTGAAAGCTCTGGCTCATATCCTTCATATAGACTTTCTACTGAATCTAAAGTGTGTTTATTTCAGCCTTCACAGTCATCTATGACCCTTGTTTGGTGGTAGACTATATTCTTCCTTCCTAAAGATCATATCCAAATTTTCAGTACAGTTGCCCTTGGCTGGCACAACTTATACTCTAAATAAATCTTCAGCTTAAGGCTGTATCAAGTCTCTTTCTCACTGTAGTCTTGCTCCTTGAATAACTAATGCTCTTTCTTATCTCTGGCCTGATTGTTGCTTTTAGCTACCTTCCATTCAGTATTTCTCCTTTCATCAAGTATGAAAAGTGGTAAATATTCAATTCTGCTGGTTATTACTCCTGTTGCACCTGTGGTGTTAAATTCAGCTGTTGATCATCTTTTCTGAAATTTCCCAGGGGTAGTATAATTTCCAATAGAACAAAGCTATGTACTTGGGTGTACTGTTTATCACTGGATAAAGATGTTTAGTTGAAATCTTATACCCCACAATATGTCCCTTTCGACTCTTGAATATAGGGAAGGAATTTATTACACATCTACTGGTGATGTTAACAATTTCAATTTTTGAAAAGAAATGCTGTTTGTCTTACTTGAATATCCGCTTCCTGAAAATTTAACTTGTACATTGCATATTTCATGTACAATTTCTGGCATTTAAATGTTCTACTCCTCATGCTCATCAGAATTTCAAGGTGAAAATTAAATAATCATCAATATTATTCAGCAGTGAACCCTGCCAACTACAATAAAAACCTGTGTGGCAAGATAAGCAGATTGGTGGAACAGTGGCACAAATGTTATAGGATTAACCAACCATTTTCCAATTCCATTTATGGCCCATTTCAAAAGATGAAACCCATGTCTCACACCATAATCAGGGTCAAGAACCTATAGCTAGACAGTCATGGGTTGCAAAGGGGAGCCTACTTATAGTTCTCTGCTAATCCATCATAGTATTAAGTTAGTTCCTAACAACAGCTCTTTATATCCATAGATTGGTACTTATCTCAAATTTCGTCAGAGAAGAATCATTTTTACAGTAGATAAGATTAACATAAAGACCCACAATTGACTAAGACACAAAGAAAAATGTAACTGTGTAGTACTCCTCTATAAATGAGACATCTATATCACACCCCTGTGGTGTGGGAAGTCCTTCTGTGTATGTGTCACTTTTATTGGTTAATGAATAAAGCTTTTTTGGCCAGTGGCTTAGCAGAATAGATCCAGGTGGGAAAACTAAACTGAATGCTGGGAGAAAGAAGGCAGAGTCAAGGAGAAACCATGGAACCGCCAGAGGAGAAAACGCGAATGTTCAGGCCTCGAGCCTCATGGTATAATATAAAATAATGGAAACGGGTTAATATAAGATATAAGAGTAAACCAGAAATACACTTAAACTATTGGTCAAACAGTATTACAAATAATATAGTTTCTATGTGATTATTTTGTGGTCTAGGCAGCTGGGAATGGACAAGCTGCCTTCTGCCAACACCCCTGCTTCCCAATGCTTAAGAAACAGAAAGAGTCTGAGAGCCAAAGGAGGTAAATGACAAGGAAACAATGTTTTCTGAACATGGCAGTGCAGTTGCAGTCACAGCTGTTGGGACAGAATGCATAAGATGCATAAGACCCGTACAACATAGTCCAAACATGGGGTGGGGCTATGCAGAAAGTTCTACAGCTGCAGAGGAACTACAGCTAATGAAGTGCTTCCAGAAAAGGATGAGTAGATTGTCTTTAATGCTGTGGCCCCTGGAAGGTTTACAATTCAGTGGATGGCCACACTCCCATGTACTGTACTGGGATTCCATGGTTTTAAAAAATAAATGAAGACACCAAGTGGAGTGGGGAGTGAATCTGAGAGGATGAAATGATCAAAATACATCATATCAAATTCTCAAATTTTAATAAGAACATTTTTAAAAGAACATCTTCATTCTTGGTGCAACCGTAACAGGAAATGAAACTTTAGATGGTTCCTTCCGGTGTGTAAGAATTGCTACACTCTTCCATGTTTGTGTAATATACTGTGACTGGAGGTTTAAATACTTAGTTTAGAATAAAAAAAAATTAAATACCTAATTTAGAACAGAGCGTTCTCAGAAAGTTTCACTGGTGGTTTTAGAATCTACACCCACACTAATGGTCCTATTTCCCTTCCCTAGGTGAACCCATTAACAGATATAGAATGTTTTCCCAAATTAACCCTGTGCAAAACAAACTTTATAAGTTCTCCATAAATTTATTTCATTGAAGCATATTCAAAAATCTAAAAAAAAAATGGGAAATGCTATATTAAACTGGGTTATTTGCTACAAAGGTTGTCAGAGCTCTTAATGTATTTTAATGGGAATGTCTGAATGGAGGGGTAAAATGTAACTATTCTTTTGGGTTACTTGGCCTTGTATCCCTTTTTCTGTAAGACAAAATATGGACTTGTGCAAAATCAGCTTGGGAGATAGTCTTGTTCTCAACACAACTCCTTTAAAAAGTCAAGATTCTCTAGAATACATAGCTAACTTACTTCTAGGATGACCTTATTAAGAGCTGTTTGAGAACCACCTACAACTAAAACAGGAATTAAAGCAAGGTTGTGGTGGCACATGCCTTTAATCCCAGCACTTGGGAGGCAGAAACAGGTGGATATCTATAAACTCAAGGTCAGCCTGGTCTACAAGATCTAGCTCCAGGACAGGATCCAAAGCTACAGAAGAACCCTGTCTCAAAAACAAACAAACAAAAATGAGAATTAAATAATGTAATTTCTTCTTATAAATTCACATTCATATTTACTCAGAATTCCAAAGGAAACATGTTTATTTTAGGTGATATCTTCTACAATAACAATATACTCTCAATCACACACACACACACACACACACATATATATGTATATAATTTTTTTGGAAATCAGAAGGATTGCTCTAATGCAGTGACTCTCAACCTTTCTAACACTGCTACCCTTAATATAGTTCTTTATTGTTGTGGTTATCCCCTAGCACCCTAAAATTATTTTGTTGCTACTTCATAACTATAATTTGCTACTGTTTTGAATCATAATGTAAATATCTGATTTTAGGATGTCTGATAAGCGATCCCTACAAAGAGGTTGTTTGATCTCCAAAGGGGTCATGACCCACAAGTTGAGAACCACTGATTCAATTGGCACTGAAGATATTTGCTGTTTTTTCTGGTTTTGCTTTACTGTTTTCTATGAAGCTGAATCATTTTCTAAAATGGCTGTGTTGAAGTTTTTAACTCCAGTGTAGTTTTATGTGAAGACAGGCTCTCTAAGGAGGCAGCTAAGGTTAAATGAGTTTCTGAGGGTGGAGATGTGATTCAACAGGATTACTGAGAGAAGACATCAGGGATCTCACTTCCTCTTGCTGCCCAGTGGGAAGTCTAAGAAAAGGTAGCTGTCAACAACCAGGAGGAGATCTTGCATCAGAAGACAAAATGCAGGATCCTTGAACTTCGCCTATGTGGCAATGGCAAAATACATGTGTGTGGTTGAAGATTAAGGATTTTGTTAGGACACTCAGAGCTGACTAGCACACTTGCTGATTAATCCTTAGCTCAGGGTTAGCTGGGGAGGATGCTCTTTGCTATCTGAAATCAAATCAGAATCCCCCTAAAGGGAAACAAGTGAACTCAAGAATTTTGATAACATGAATATTTTTTCCCAGAGAATAGTCCTCATATGACTCTTGCTTTTAAAAAACTTTTGAGCTTGTTTAATCTGCACAGAATTCTGAGCTATAGTCTTGTTTTTTTTTCTATTATATATCATTTTGATAGAACAGATAAAGTTAATGTGAGAAGTCTAAACTTTTTCTTTCTTAAATTGTTTGGGGCTGGAGGAGGTGTGTGCTTACCTAGAGAGACCTTAGGACAAATTCAGATATTGTTACTAAGGCATTCCCCTCCCACCCGCCCATCCCATTTCTTTTATTTACTGAGACAAGGATCTTTCACTGTCCTGAACTGTGGGGTCCCCTTTCTCCTTGTAGTCTGCTGGCCACCAGTCCATGAGGACAAAGGGTTAAATGTGACCTCAGAAAGCTTTGTGTGTGGCCTGTGAACAGAGTGGGCATAGCTGTCTTGGAGACAGCTTCAGTAAGTCAACTCAACTTTATTCCAGAGAATAAGAGATATATAGCATTGGGGTGGTAGCTGGGGCAAACCCTAATTTATATCATGTGGCATGCTCCCATCATATAGTTGGATCAGTGGCAGCAAGGCCGTATGAAAATAGCTAAAGCATGCTACTTAGTTACCACATGGGCAACAGAGAAGAGTATATGCAGGGAACTCTGTCAAGGGTCATCATGAAATAAGTCAGGCATCCTGGCCAGACATCCTCCAGATAAGCCTAGGTAGAGAGCAGGAATCCCCCACTGGGTGGAAGGTAATAATGTGCCTGGTCCAAGGAGAACTGCTAGTCTATGGTAGACTGAAGCTACTGACCAATGGGACGGTGCAACACTGAACTTACCAGTTATGCCAAGCTGACTGACCAGGGAGTCCCATAGAACTGTCCCTTGCCTTCACAGACCAGGGATATGAAAAGAGTATGAAACGCCATGCCTGGCTTTGGATATGGGACCTGAGAGATCCAACTCAGGTGCAATCCTTGCAATGTTTTCCTTTAGTTCCTGCTATGTTTCCCTTCATGATGGACTGGAAAGTGAAAGATGAAAAAACCATTTCTTCTTTGATCTGCTTTTGATCAGGATTTAATCATAGCAATAGAAAGCAAACGGGAACATCCCCTAAAACCCTTTATCATGTCAATCCCTAGACCTTGGGTGACACCAATGAGCGTAACAAACTGGGTGAGAAAAAGGTTATGATGCCTCAACCTTAACAAAGTATTATAGGCAATTGAGTAACCCTAGGAGTAATAGAGGAGGTAGTATTCAGGGAAGAAAGCATCAGTTGATTGTCCAGTGCCAAACTGTTAGCTCTGAAAACATACATACAACTAACATTACACAGACTGAACAGGCTATACTTTATACATTGGTGTGGGATAATTGTCTGTATTCTGTCAATCATGTTTTAAATAAACCCTGATTGGCCAGGCAGGAAGTATAGGCGGGTCAACCAGACAAGAAGTAGAGGTGGAGCAAGGAGAATAGGAGAATTCTGGGAAGCAGGAAGCTCTCTCGGCACTCCTTCCCAGACCACGGAAGAAGCAGGATGTGACCTGCCCCACTGAGAAAGGTACTGAGCCATGTGGCTAACACAGATAAGAATAATGGGCTATATAAGTTACAAAAGCTAATAAGAAGCCTGCGCTAATGGACCAATCAGTTTATAACCTAATATAGAACTCTCTGTGTGATTTCTTTGGGGTTAAATGGCTGTGGGAAACGGGCAGGACATAAACCCCAATAAGCATGCCCTCATGTTACAATACATATACATATATGTAAGCAATAATAATTTGTGAAAAAAGAGGTCATGAACTTGAAGGAGAACAGGGAGGGATTATATGAGAAGGCTTGGAAGGAGGTAAAGATAGGAAGAAATGTATACTAATACATACTCTAAAATGCAGTTACTGAACCAAATGCCTTAGGCAGGAGGAATCACGGTTTTCTCATTTCCCCTTCTGATTGATGCTGACAGCCCCAGAAATGCTGGAGGAGCAAGCAGTCATACCTAGTACCCCCAGTGCCAAGCTGTGTATGAAGACTGCTCTTTCATTCTCCGGCTTTCCAGACTGAGAAATAATCACACAAAACTATGTTAATCAGAGCACTATTCGACTCAGGTGTATTTCTAGCTAGCTCTTACATCTTAAATTAACACATTTCTATTAATCTGTATATTATCACAAGGCTGTGGCCTACTGGTAAGGTTTCAGCACATTTGTCTCCTTCAGCAGCTACATGGCCTCTCTTTGACTTTGCCTACTCTATATATCTCTTCCAGTCTGGCTATATTCTGCTAAGCCATTTCCAAAACAGTTTTATTCATTAGCCAATAAAAAGAACATATATACAGAAGGACTTCCCACATCACCCAATGACTGGTTAGAAACCTGTGGATTTAGCTCCAAAATCTTCTCCACACTTCCTTGCATGCCTTGCTGATTTATAATCATTCCAAATGGTTTACATAGTTGTAACAACAAGCCAATCTCATTCAAAAAAGATGACTTCCCATACAGGGAGATGTTTCCAATTCTTTGCAGCAATTTCTTGTCACTTTAATTATTTATTCTCACTTAACACAGATTGATTTGACATTTAATTTATTATTAGTTTGAAAATACATGGAGTCCCTGACTTAAATAAGAAAGACTGAGTGCATTGCAGAAAACTCAGAACACTGTGTCATTTGTAAATGTGGAAGCAGTTATCCACTAAGATGCATACTTTTCTTCATGGCCAAAGGGAATGCATTCCTTAAATCAGCTCCAAAATGAGCTGTACAGAAAATTGGTTTTAAAGAATTTGGTTAGTAGTAAATTAAAGAAGACTACTGTACTAGAACAGATTTAGTAAAGCCAGAGCTGAATAACATTCAATGTGTTTTAATGCAATATTTCTGCTTTTACAATAAATTTGCTAATGTTTATGTTTTGCTTTTTGGTTTGCATAAATTACATTAATTATTGGTGCTAGATGCATATTTTTGAAATGTTTCATAAGTGTACAGTTATACAATGCTATCATTTGTTTTAAATTGTTTTTATTTTTAAGGTTTACTTCAATTTTTTTACTAAGAAAATATTAGTATAGACTTTGAGTTCCTGCATAGAGTTACCAACACAAACAGTTGTAAGCATCTAACATTCTTCATATGTGCCACTTCATATCAGCAGTCTTAGAATATGATAGGGTCTTCTTAGAAAGAATCATTCTGGGTCCTCATCCTAGACTCAATAAATCAGACATTTGGGCATGGAGAACAGCAATTCTTTTCAACACCCTTTCAGGACACTGCAGTATGTAGTCACATTTAATAACCACTGATTCTGCATGCTAAGAGAATAGAAACTCACACCTCTCTTGCTCTCACCTATTGAGTAGTCAGGTTTAAAGGGAGTAGATGAAAGAGAGTAGCTAGCTAGGAGGGAGATCAAGAGCAAGCAAAGGTGGCTGTGGTGCAGTGAATAAGAATGCCCCCAGTAGGCTCATAATTTGAATGTCTTGTCACCAGGGGGTGGAACTGTTTGAAAGGATTACAAAGACAAGGTGATGTGACCTTGTTGGAGGAAGTGTGTCATTGGGTGTGGGCTTTGAGGTTTTCAAAAGCACATGCCAGTCCCAGTCTCTTTCTCTCTCTCAACCTGCAGATCAGGATATAGCTCTTAGCTACTATTTCAGTGCCATGCATAAAGCTATGGTCACCACCATGATGATAATGATCTAAACCTTTGAAACTATGCAAAGCTCCAATTAAATGCTTCATTTTATAAGACTCACTGCAGTCATGGTGCCTCTTCACAGCAACGGGCAGTGCCTAAGACAGCGGCCAACAGAACATGCTGGGAGTATGAAAAGTAGAAAGTATTCAGAATTCACCAGAGTTTGTCAATAAAAAAAAATTGCAATACACAGGCAGATTGGGTGTGTGGTAACATGGTCAACATTAATATGGCACTCGGCTTTTATGAAGCCCAGATTCTAGGGATGTTTTAAAGAGGAACTCAGAACTCCTGGGAAAGTAAGAGGCAGAAGCTTTGTTATAGAAGTGCTGCTGACACAAGATTTCTCCGTATTGAAGAGAACATTTTTCTGGTTTAAATGTTACTTTCAATGATAGATAACCTAAATTTGAGATTTTTTGCTGCATGTGCACCTCTGTATTAAAGTTTATATAACACGGGAGGTGGCAACTCAATCTTCAGGTCTTATTTAGGATGTGTTCTAAACCAATGTGGCTTTAGAATTAGACAAGGACAGGAATGAGACCTTGAGAAGGACCTAGGAGAGATATTCCCTAGAAGTCTTAGATTTACCAGCTAGACTCTTAGTTGGCAATGTTACTTATATTATCCAGGACTTGAACATCAGGTGGAAGCTGATTATAGTTGCTTTCTCCAGGTTTGTAGGTTTGGAGATGATCTTATGTTTGCCTCCCTTAAATTCAACTTTCAGTTATTTATTGATCAGTGACATGTACAATGACTTGAATAATATTATATATTTTGGCTATTATACTTGTAGTCATCATCTTGGGGGTGTGATATTGTCAATACACTCCAAGTCTATGTGATAAGTTTACATTCTTTTAACAGTATCACATTACAACATTCTTTCCTAGATGTACTTCTGTGAAATGTTTTTGTGCTGTTGTTGTTCTTGCTGGTATTGCTAAACTACTGCATAACAAGTTATGTAGTTGCTAATGAAAATTTCCATGTTAATTTATTTATATATGTATGAACTGTCCTTAAAATGCAAAAAGTTGATATCGGAGTACTGTATATTTTCCATTTCTGCAGTTTCATGATTTCAGCAGTTTTGTCATAATCTAGACCTGCCATTTTCTCTACTGAGAAGTAGATAAAAATGTAGCTGGAGACCAGGAGGGATGCTTTGGGGGCATCTTGCAGAGATCTCCATCCACTGCTCTTACTGATTCATTATTTAATAAAACTTATTAGAATATTATACTATATACACTTTACTTTAGAAATTGCTTGACTTTTCTCTGGCATCCTTCAAGTACAAGTTCTTATTGTCTATGTCTTCAGTTTCTGAAAGTTGGATGTGAAATACTGGCATCGACCTTCAAAGGGTTGAGAATGCAAGGAAGGGTTACTATTAGACACACATCAGTCAAGCTTTTGATCTCAGGCATTTACTTACTACTTGTTTCAGTAAGTAGATGTACACTCAGTATTACTAAGAATATTTATGAAGAGAGTTAATAATAGTGTTTGGGAAACTGGCTGTTCTAAGTTGTTTTGTTCATAATTGTTTTCAGGCATGGTTTTACATCTCTTGTTCTGTGAATATTCCATGAGAATCTTCAGCTTTCAAATGAGATCCTGTAGGCCTTTCAGACATCCAATAAAAAATCTAGTATGACATCAGATTTCTAGTAAGAAGAGTTGTGCACAAATTAGGTTTCCTTCAACAGGGCTCTCTAACATTCCAACACAAACACTCAGTAGAATCAACTTAATTCCTGGCATCTAAAAGACATTGGAAAATCTTTATATTACCTAGGGCTACCATTCTGCATCATTTTATTTTTCCAGGTGGAGAAATGCAGACCTCTCTGAGAAAGTCAGTTTGCATAGCTAAGCACTTGAATGAGCCAGAGTGAAAGTGAGCTGCACAAGCAACTTGGCCCAGTTGTGTAGAATGAGAGTTATTGGTGCCTATTGGTACCTCACATCCCCTTTGCTTGTAACAGGCTTTCAGCATACAGACAATAGATTCTTTTTTTTTCTTTTCTTTTGCTTAAAGAATTAAAAATCTAATGCTAGATTTCCTCGCTAATGAAGTATCACTTTTTTTTTTAAGTTAAAATCTGTTTTCTTTGAAGCTTATTCTACCTGTTATGCAACATTAGCTTGAAGTTTGCATTTCAGGACTTCTCCAGAACTACTCAAGTGAAATTGCTTTCTGATGTTTTCTTGTTTGCCTGTTCTAAGTTTCAACACATCTGCAAAACTCAATTGAAACTTCTGTCACATGTAAATAATATGCATATTAAATAAGGTATTTGGAAGATTTTATGTTTAGAAACTCAACATTTTTACATTGCTGTCTCTGTCCCTAATAGTTTACGTCACTGTTTATGTTTGACTTTCGGCAATGGTTGGCCAAGTGCAGTAATTTTAAGTAACAGGAGGAATCATATCTATTTGGCATATTTTTGGTTGTAAGACATAGAAGAAAATTGATTAAAGTCAACTTTGATCAAGATTTTCAGATGAAAATCAGTTGTTATGAATGTTGTGCCTGATAGTATCTGTGAGAGTAAAAGGTACCACTGTTTGAGAAATGGGAAAGACACCCATCCCCAAAAAAATTCATTTTAATTTAGGAAAATTATTGGCCAAATCCTAAGGTAAAATCTTGAGCCTAGGAAGTATGTTTAAATTTTAAACTCATGGTCAACTCTTCTTAAATTCATGGTTAACAAAATACATATCATTTAAGTGATGAATACTAACAGAAAACTAAAATAATTTGGCAATAATGGCTTCTTTAAATGTGAAAATAAGAACTGTGTTGATTGGATTTTCCTTTAGCAGTACAGTAGGAATTTTCTCATTTAATACAGAGGATAATACCTATCTAGCTTTAGAGACCTTTGTTTTATGTTATTTGCAATTTTGATAAGAAATAATTTCTAAAGCTCTTATTGTTAATTTCAGAGTATAGAATTAAATTGTTAATTCTTAAGGAAATCTACAGAAATCATTGTCAAACACCACAAAAGCTATTTTAAGAAACGTAAAACTTGCCTTAATAATTATCCTCAACATCATTGCTTCATCCTGATTTAAAAAATAAAACTATTCAAATTGGACCAAGAACTATGCAAGGGAGGCATTCATGATGAGTTGGAAAATTATACCAGCACCCTAATGATAAATAGAAAATCATGTGACTTACTGATAGCTGCATCATTAGGCCTTTGTATTATTTTATTTTACTTTGTGTGTGTATATGTGTATGAGTGAATAAGTATATCTCTGTTCATGTGCCTATGGAGGCCAGAATAGAGTGTTGGATTCCCTTGCAGCTAAGTAATAGGTGATTGTGAATAGCCAGATATGGGTTCTTCTGTGAAAGCATCAGACATTCTTAACTACTGAGCCATCTTTCCAGTCCCCATTATCTCCATCGAGAGATGATTTTAAAAACAATTTCCCTGCATTTTGCTATATATTTACTAATTCCCACATGACTCTGTCTTTGCTCCAAGGTCATGCAGTCTTTAATTCTCCCACTAATGCATTTCTCTCATGTTGCATGATATGTTTTAAAGTAAGAATACCTCTAAATAAAACTTTAAACACATTGTTACTTCAGCTTCATTTCAGATATATTTTCTATAATTATTGATGCTTCTCTACCTGACCATGGGCCACAGAGAAAACCGTTGATAGATTCCTACATCATTACTCTGACACGAGGTAGGAACATTCCACACATGTTAATATGGTTTATGGCATACCAACCGCAAAATAATGTATTTTATTTTTCAACATTTTTCTTTTATTGATAAAAGTTACACAAAAGCTAAGTGATAATTAAATTTAAAAGCAATATTACACATTGTGTTGAGTTTAGAAATTTATCCCTTGACATATTCATCCACTGGACCCCTGTCTATTGTTTGTAGAGACCCTCTCTCCGCTGAGGGTAGTTCTCAGGCTCTTCTCCACTCCAGGTGCTCACAGGTCTGGGTATCAGGTTTCCCTCTGTGATGGATACCGATGGAGGAATAAGCCATCGATGATGTGCGCTGAAGGAGTGGACACTTTGATTTATTAAACTCAGTCCAGTAGTTTATTCAATGTTGTGGTCAATTTTTTTTTCACTTTAGGTCAGTGCAAACCTAAATCTTTTGGTGCCAAGTAGGTACTCATATTTAGAAGTAGAAAGTCATTCTTCCAGGAAATTAAAAAAATAAACAAAAGAATAAAACCAGATTTAAAGGAAAAACAAAACGAAGACATTGGAAACAAGGTCTGTGAGTGTTATGCACACCTTACAAGGAAAACTGCATTGTTTCCCCAAAATTTGCCCCCTCCCCCCAGTGGTTCTCCAGCCCAGGAACCATGCAGTGTAGAAAAATCAAATATACAAACAAACCTATAGATAGCTAGGGTGAAATCTATTTTTATAAGAACTTAGCACTCTTGACTATTTACATCCGGGAGTACTTGTGTTTATTTTATATTTTAAAGCAAAGAAAGTTCTGTGTTCTCCCGGGTTGGTGGTAGGTTCACCAGCTGCCCAACCTCATAAGCAGTTGGGTTTTTTTTTTGTTTGTTTGTTTTGTTTTTCTCACTTTGCCCTAAATTTCTGTACAGGAGCAAAGAACTCTTGAGGTTGGAGGATGCGGGACATCTCATCTCCTTTGTGACGAAGGCCTTCTTTCCCCTATGAGCTCTTCATTAAGGAGTTGGCTTTGCTGTTAGTTTGTTATTCTCTCCAGATAAATGGCAGGTGCAGCTGACCTGGCTATGGTGGCGATGAAGCTGTGGTCTCTCCCAAGCTCCAGGCTGGGGCTGTCATCTTGATCTATGGACACAGCTTCATAGGCCTTGTTGATGTGGAGAGGCTGGTGGGCCTGGCAGTACCCAATCACTGGTTGCTCGTAGCTGTAATACGGCAAGGGCTTCACGTGGTGGGGTATCTGTATGTGAGAAGCAGAGAAAGTGATTGGTTAGTGATCAATGGTAAAAGAGAAATCAACCCTCCCCTGGCTCTATTTTTGTTTCCCATGGTGATTCAAGTTCCGTTGTTTGAAAACAGCAGTTTTACAAAATAGCAGTTGTTATTTTGGTTAAACACAATTTACTTTTCAGGTAAATTATATATAAAGTATTTTCCATGCTTTATTTTCAATTCCACTCTCATTTGGCATATTAACATAAAAAAGTTAAAAATAGCCTAAATACCTATGAACATGGATGGCATACATCATACCCATGGAGGGCAGCTGCATCTTATCAAAAGCTCTCCACAGCCTACATCTGAATGCACATGCTACAAAAACAGAGAGGATCTGTTACACTGTGGCACAAATAGGTCAAGTCCAAAACAAGGGGCGAAAAAGTGTATGAGCCCTGGTTAGTTTATTCTGTTATCCCTGTTCTTGTGGTGCCCCTTGATCTTTGGCATTATTTTTTCCAATCCTGTTGGTTCTATCCATCCTAGGTGTCTGGGCTATACAGCCTCTGGGTCTTGACCCTCTAGATAGTGTCAGGGGTAGGTTCCTTCTTGTGGCATGGGCCTCAAATTGTATCAGTCATTGGTTGGTCATTCCCAGATCTTCTGTTCCACATTGTCCCAGCACATCTTTTAGTCAGGGCAAATCATAAGTCAAAGATTTTGTGGCTGGGTTGGTGTTCCAGTCCATCCACTGGAAGCCTGGCCTGGTTGCAGAAGATGGTTGGTTCAGAATCTGTATCTCCCAATATTAGGAGTCTTCTTAGGGTCACCCTACTAGATTCTAAGAAGTTTCCATTGCAATGAGTTTCTACCTTACCAAGGAGATGCCTACCAATTCTAGCTGTTTCTCCCAGTATTCTCTCCCTCTGTCTCTCTTCCCCTATATGATCCCTCCTGTCACCATCCATATCCAGTTCAGTTCACCCAAGGAACCTATCTGACTTTCCCAGGGAGATTCATGTGCCCCATGCCCTGCCCCCCACAACCATTCTTGTTACTTAAGCTCTCTGTATCTGTGGATTGTAGCATGATTTTCCTTTACTTTATAGCTATAATCCACTTATATATAAGTACATTCCATGTTTGTCTTTCTGAGTCTGGGTAACCTCACTCTAGATGATTTGTTTCTAGTTCCATCCAATTGCCTGCAAATTTTATAATGTTATTTATTTATTTATTTTTCAACAGCTGAGTAATATTCCATTGTGTAAATAAACCACAATTTCTTTAAATTTCTTAGGTTGAGGGACATCTATGTTGTTTCTAGTTTTTGACTAGTATGAACATAGCTGCTGTTTGTAGGAGGAGGCTGTTTGTTTTGTTCCCGGCTGCTTAGCCCCAAAATAATCACACAGAAACTGTATTAATTAAATCACTGCTTGGCTCATTAGCTCTATCTTCTTATTGGCTAACTCTTACATCTTAATTTAACACATCTCCATTAATCTGCATCACCATGAGGTTGTGGCCTACCAGTAAAGTTTTAGCACTTATGTCTCCAGCTGTGGCTCCATGGCTTCACTTGACCCCGCCTCCTTTCTCCCAGGATTCAGCTGAGTTTTCCCTGCCTAGCTCTGTTCCCCTATAGCTCTGCTATAGGCCCAAATCAGTTCCTTCATTTATCAATGGTAATCACAGCATACAGAGGAAAATCCCATATCAGCTGTGAACATAAGTTGAACAAATATTCTTGTGCTAGGGTACAGTGTCCTTTGGTTATTTGCCAAGGAGTGGTATAGGTGGGTCTTGAGGTAGATCAATTTTCAATTTTCTGAGAATCCACCATATATTGATTTTTAAAGTTGCTGTACAAGTTTGCCTTCCCACCAGTAATGGAGGAGTGTTCCTCTTGCTACACATCCTCTCCAGCAAGAAATGTCACTTCTGTTTTTGCTCTTAGCTATTCTGACAGGTGTAGATGGAACCCCAGAGTCACTTTGATTTGTATTTCCAAGATGTCTAAGGATGTTGAGCATTTTTAAAAACTGTTTCTTGGCTATTTGAGATTCCTTTGTTGAGAATTCTCTGTTTAAATCTGTACACCATTTTAAATTGGGTTATTTGGTTTATTTGTGTCTAATTTTTGATTGATTTATATATTGTGGATATTAGGCCTCTGCCAGATGTGGAGTTGGTGTAAACCTTTTCCCATTCTGTAGGCTTCCATTTTGTACTATTGATGGTGTTTTTTGCCTTAGAGACACTTTCCGATTTCATTAGATCCAATTTGTTAATTGTTGATCTTAGTGCCTGTGCTAACATTGTTCTGTTTAGGAAATTGTCTCTTGTGCAATACTTTCAAGGCTATTTCCCTCTTTCTCTATCAGGTTCAATGTATCTGGTTTTATGTTGAGGTCTCTGATCCACTTTGTTTTGTGCTGGATGATAAATATGTATCTATTTGCAGTTTTCTACATGCTGATATCCAGTTAGACCAGCACCATTTGATGAAAATACTTTTTTCCATTTTATATATTTTGCCTTATTTTAAAAAGTCAGATATCCATAGGTGTGTGTATTTATATTTGGGTCTTATATTCAATTCCATTGATCAACCTGTCTGTTTTTAATGGCAATACCATGTAATTTTTATAACTGTAGCTCTGTAGTAGAGCTTGAAATAAGAAACGGTGATACTTCTGGAAGTTCTTTTGTTTTATAGAATTGTTTTAGTTTTCCTATTTCTTGTTGTTTTATTTTTATATTGTTTGTGTGTTTTGGTTTCGGTTTTTCCATAGAAAGTTGAATATTGTTCTTTCAAGGTCTGTAAAGAATTGCATTGGAACTTTGATGGTGATTGTGTTGAATCTATAAATCATTTTTGGTAAGATGGTCATTTTTACAATGTTAATCTTACAGATCCATGAACATGGGAGATCTTTCCATCTTCTGATATCACCTTCAATTTCTTTCTTCAATGATTTGTTAAGGTTTTTATTACAGAATTGACAGTGAGAAAAAGCAAGAAGCATCTAGAACTGTCTAGAGCAGAGACAGAGGAAAAGAAGTAGACAGAACAAGGTCAGTAAAGTATATATGGTCAGAGTTAGAGAAGCAGAAAAGTAAGGGAAAATAGTGGAGATAGCAAGAGTTAACATAGTAAGAGAACAGAATAAGAAATGAGAGTAAGTAAGGGAGGATAAGAGAATAGCCAGAGGGGGAGAGTGGGGAGGAGAGAGGGAAGTGGGGAAAAGAGTGGGAGGGAGGAGAGAGAATAGTAGCTATTATAAAAAGAGCAGATGCGTATGTAGGAGGAGGGAAGCCTGTGGAAGTGAGAAGGGCTAGGATCTTAGAAGATGTTAGTATGGACTTTGAAATGTATAATAGGTAGTTGTGATACTGAGGGAGCCTGGAGGTCATCATAGGCTTGATATGCAGTCACTGGTATACATCAATGAAACCATATATTCCTTCTCCCAGAGGTAAGGAACTCCCTTTGGAAGATGGAAACCAGTTTTACAAGTTCCTGGGTAATGCTGGCTTTTGTCTAGCAATCAATAATTATCCTGTAGTATAGGTTGAGTTAGGCCTAAACTCAATTTTTGGTGAATCAGTAGGCCTGCTCTTTTAAAGTAGGAAGTATTCTTTAAATCTGACATTGAAACCTTTTGTTGATTATAAGGGACAGTGCATTGTCTTCTGTAACTGTTTCTCAGCTGAAATTAGTATGTCATTATCAGGATTCCGGAAGGCTGACATGATGGTAAAATGCTGCAGAACATGGAAGCATTTCATACAATGGCAGAAGACATTGTTAGAAGCATTTGGTTTACTGACTCATCCTGAAGAGATAGGGAGTAATCACACTGGTTGCACTGGTTTACATTGAATTTTAGCCAATCCAGGTCTTGGTGGTTCTGTAGGACCACTGAGGATGATGAAGCCCAGGCCAATTTGGAGCAGTATGCAGAGTTACTGGATAGTGTGCATTAGTTGAGTGGGAATCTTCTGGGACAGATATAGACTAGGGGCAGAAGGTATAGTTAAGGAGCTTAGTGGAAACTCTTTATCTTGGGTGCATGCACGGATCTCCAGATCTGTGGATTTCGGATTTTGAAAACAGATGCATGTGAGAAACATAGTCAAAAAACCAAAGTGGCCACTCCATGCCTGGAACAAGGAATGTTTATTGCAAACTGTCAAGACTGTCTCTTGGGAAAACAGTGAGATGCAAGATGGGGAAAAGTCTGAAGGATTATAAGGAGAACAGGTATCTTGGAGGAGAAGAGTTTATGAAGTAGAAGGGAGTTTTGAAATATTTAAGAACTACTTTTGAGTAGGGGCCGAGGGAGCCTGAAGGTTAGTATGGATTTTGATATTATGACAGGTGCCTCAGACATATGTCAATTGGAAAGCCTTATGTCCCTCCTGCAAGAGCTAAGGGAAATGCTTCTTTTGGAAGATGAGGATCACTTTTCCAAGTTCCTGAGGAATGCTGGTTTATATAAATTGCCAGAAATCTTCCTATAGTCCAGATTGAGCTGAACCTTGACTCAATTTTGGATGAATTAGTAGGCAGGCTATTTTTTTTTGTGGGGTGGTGTGTGGGGTATTCTTTGGAAATAACAAGCTGTGTCTGTGATAACATATTATTCACCACTTTCATTAAGAAATATCATGAACATATAAGTCATGAAAACAGAATTGGCAACAATGGGACCAGTGAGATATGGATGGCGAGGATGGGGAAAATAGGTGATGGCCTACACACACATATATAGATATAGGCACATGAAATAAACAAAATGCAATTTTAAAAGTTAGGAAGAAATGAACTGTGGTGTAAGTATAAAGATGTTACAATGAAACCGATTTCTTTGCATGCTAAATAAAATATTAATTTAAAAATAAAAGACAAAAATTAGGTTTCTATCTCAGTAGCTGTGTTTTCTTACTACACAGTTGCAATGTTGGAGTGAAGCTGATAAGACAGAGGATGTTCTAAAAAGAAAAGGTGAAATATTTCACCTTTCATGGAAGCTCAATAAGCCCAGGAAGTAAACAATTTGAAATAGCTTTAAGGTATGCCTGAAACTGATCAGATTCTCAAGGAACCCTACATCCCCAAATCACACATAAGTACTAAGGACTTCTGAGAGATATCCCCCAAAAGTCAAACTACCTAGCAGACTCTTCCAAAAGTCTAGCTGCCTAAAATAGTCAGAGAGCTACACTTTTAACTACTATCTTGTATATCCAGTCCCATTTTTATTTCTTATCAATTCAGGTATCTCTCTATAGGCCAACAATCTGTCTAGACATGAAGAGTTTGTTGTCATTTCTGTTTAGGAAAACCCTGTGGGATTTTTGAATTGTGTCCAATGATAGATTGGTGTCTTGGGTCAACACAGCCTTGACAAAGCAGAGAAATGGAAGCAGATATTTTGTTCAGGAAATTGAGCAGTGAAAATATTTTGGGAAATACCTTCCTAAGAATATGATAATCCATTTTTTGTTTTGTTATTAATATATGGAGGATAACTTGAAAACACAATTTAATAATCATCAGTTAGTTTTCAAGCAGAGAAATTTTCACTGGGCACAGAATATGTGCTCTGTACTTGTCTTTCTCTCTCTTTTACCATTTTTAGATTAAATTTAATTGACTTTTGTGTTCCACAGTATAGATGTGAAGGTCAAAGTACAATTTTCAGGAATTTGTTTTTGTCTTCTACCATAACAACGCCCACAAATCTAACCCAGTAAAAACTTCCTTTTTTATTTAAACAGAAAAGGGAGGTGATATGTGATTCCTCTCTGTATGCTGTGAATACCATTGGTTAATAAAGGACTGCTTTGAGCCTATAGCAGAGCAGGGCAGAAAGAGCTAGGCAGGGAAAACTAAAGTGAATGCTGGGAGAAAGGAGGCAGAGTCAGAGAGAAGCCATGGAGCTGCCTCTAGAGACAGACATGCTGAAACATTAGCCAGTAAGCCATAGCCATGTGATAATATACAGATTACTAGACATGGGTTAAAATAACATGTAAGAGTTAGCCAATAAGACATTAGAGCTAATGGGCCAAGCAGTATTTTAAATAATATAAACATTATTTATTTTCTGTGTGGTTATTTTGGTTCTGGGCAGCCGGGAGGAACAAGCAGCCTCCTCCAAGATAGGTCCTCAGGGTAGACTGCTAGTGCCTCTTCCTGCTGAGCCATCTTGCCATCACTTGTTCCACATTTTCACTTGAAGGAATGACAAAGTTTTCTCTTTCCAGATTAGCCAGATTGGTGTAAAACATCAAAGTCCACATGAGGCATTGACTGTGGCTTTGTTGATACCTTCTATTGTTGTGGTTTTCCACAACATTTTTCATTGTAAAAAGAAGACACTGTGACCCAATGGCATGTAGTAGGCTCATCTGTGAGAGGAAGTTAGGGACTCATGAGCTTCTGTACAAATAAGTTCATCTAAAGTTGAAATCCAGCAGCTCATATGTCAACATTGTTGGGTTTTCCATGATTATTTAAAACTCTTATGTTTAAAACATTATGTAAGAGAGCAATTTTATAGCTAAAAACTTATGATATGCACTTCATTTTGACTCAAATATCAAGGGAGCTTTATTAACCACAGACTTCTAGATGTATATGCCATATCATCTCTGAACTCAAGAAATTTGTTTTGCTTTTACAGTTGGACTATTTTTTTTACTCTAGTAAGCAGGGGCCCTTGGCGTGTTCTCTCTTGTACTGGAAGAAAACTCTTACAAGACAGAAACCATTGTAACATTTTTTTCTTCCAAATTGACCAATGGCAAAATAAATAAATAATCAAGAGTCAAATAAATTGGCCAGCTTTGAAAGGATAACTGCATCATTTGCTCATTTACTGTTTGAGTCTATTCTGTGGGGCACAATGTAATCAATTGAAATTGTGGTTTTGCAGCAGCTAAGAGAAAGAGATCTTGTGCTTTATAGTAATAATGTACAGTACATTAACCACCTGGGTCCCTGTGTGGATTGTTGTTTCCAGTAGTCAAAACAAAGTGTTCTTAAGTTCCCCTTATATAGTGGTGGTATTTTTGTAAATGTGTTCTTAGTACTTTACAAAAGGGTCCCCATGCTCCATCCATTCTCTCCTGGGCTCCACTTTGTAGCTCAGCAGAACAACGCTATTTAAAGATGTCCTTATTAGCATGCCTGGCTACTCTTTGGCTGCAGTGAAAACTGTCCTTTATTTAAAGACAATTACATGGTGCACTGAATAACAAGAATCTGGGAACTATGTCATGCTCCTCGGAATTTCTGACTTCTTTGGGGTATATGTGCATTTGAGCATAAGTCACACATAAAGTTCCATAGATGTGAGTTTTATAACTACATCTAAATTAGTTTACAGAGGGAAGAATCATTCCTGTGACTAAGTATAAATCATTTTGATTCTCCTGATTGCTGGCTATAACTCTGAAAATGGAGCGGTCTAGGCATCTCATTGGCCTCAGGTAATAAGAAATAAGAAATCTACCAAGAACACTTATTCCAACTGTTTTAAGCTCAACATTGCCCTTATACTTTTCTGGAAGTGTATTCTTCTCTTTCTGTATGGGTCTTTCTTTTCACCACTAATGGTTTCCATTCAGAGAGATGCAGGGCCCACAAGGGTGTATGAACAGTTCCTAACCAAGGCTCTCAGTTCTATCTTGTGTATCAAGAAGTTCTCAATTGTTACTGAATCTTCTGGTTTTCCAAAAAAAAAATAATTTACTTTTACCTAGATAAAGATTTTTCTTTCAACACAGCAGAAAGGTATAAAAACAAATAAACAATAACAACAAAACTCCAATAAAACATTCCCCTGAGTTATGAGGCCTGTTGTATTAGCATTTCAAAGACAGACGTTAGGGGAATGACATATTTTATATTTTTAAATGAAAGACTGAACTACAGAGGGATGTGAAGAGCTTCAAATCCTGCATATTGACTGCTTCCACAATTCCGTGCCTGCACTAATTGTATTTAAAAAGAGAAATGAATGAGTCTATGCAGTAAGTATGAGGGACATGTGAAATGGATCCTTGAAAAATTTGACCAAAGACTTTAGAAATAATAACATGGAAATCCAATATCGTTTCCTCCTGTTCTCAAAGGTTCAAACACTAGTTATAACTAGCTGAAGTGTCTGATTGTTCTTAAATTACTATGGTCTATCATTAGTCTTATTTATTAACTTTTCACGGCCATTGTTCAGATTTCAGTATGAGTTCTTTCCACTGAAGTCATAAAAAGTTGATTTTCAATTTCCTGAATGACATTTGGATTCTAATTTCCAGAATTAAAGGGTTGTGCCGGGCTATTCAGACCATTTAGAAAGTGTCATCATATAAATCCAGAGGAAGAATTCAATACAGTTGAATTGCTTAATGAAGATGGACACTTCATTTATTGGAAGTGAAATTGATTTAAAATGAATGGCAATTGTTAAGTGAATGTATAACTTTGAGTATAATCCTTTTACTATGTTAGTATGTGATGAGAATCAAATATGTACATGAAGACATGTCTTGGAATTGGTTTATATTTCAGAAATGTTAATTAAAAGCCAAGAGAAACTTATTCCATTTAAGTTAGTTGGGTAAATGGGAAACTTAGTTGCCCCTTCAGCATATTGGAGGCAGAGATGGCTGTTGTTAGAGGCCTTGTCTTCCCACCCCAGATGGGAAAGTACCACAAAGCTCATGACTAAGTGACAAACAATGTGGGACCCTGTCTCAAACATGATGGGCACTGAAGACTGACGCTGAGATTATCCTCTAACTTTCATGCTTGTGCGATGGGCGGACAGTCATACACATAAGCTTATACACACACACACCACACACACAATTTTAAGATGTATTTTATAGCAGCAAAGAACCTCAAGAATTCAGGAGTTCATGAAAAATTCAAAGCATTAAAACATTGGCAAGATTTACTAATAGGTGAAATCAGAAACATGAAATAATAGCTCTTATTTCAGAAGAATAAAATAAGTTTGCCATCTCAAACAATGCCTCATAGAAATTTCACACTTTCCCCATTTTGGTTTTAAAGTTAAATTTATAATAAATATGACATAGTCATCTATTCAGTCAGGTCATCACTTACATTTCATGACATTTGTTTCAGAAAGTCCCTAAATAAAACAAACAAAGGAGATATGGTGAAAAAGACAACTGCCCTGCTTCCAAATATTTGCTTGACTAAAAGATGCATAAGAATGCCATCATGTAAGATCCACCATTTGTAAAAGTCAGCAAGATGGTACACTGAGTAAAGACATTTGATACAAAGCTTGACAAGCTGGCGTATATCCTGGAGACTCACATGGGTGGAAGGGGAGAATCAGTTCTTACAAGCTGTCACCTGACTTTCACACATGTTCTATGTTACTCATGTACACACACACATATGCACACACGTACACTAAATAAAAGTTTGTTTTAAAATAAAAATAACTAAATCCCCCCATTCTGAACTCAATTAATACTGATTTTCAATATTGACTATTCTGTCAAGTTCTGACATATGCTCTAAATATTTGTTTTTTCTTCCTCCTCTGTTCTTATTCAAGAATTAGAATGTATTTGGTCTGGGTACTCACTTTTGGCCACATTTTCATTTTCAAGTCATTTGTGTGAAGTCGGAACAGAATGTGCTTTTAGTTTTAGTGTTCTCCTACTGGAATGTGCTGCTTCCAAGGTATCCAGCTGATAGGGAGCCACTAGACTTTGAAGTTAGGCTTGGCTCCATTAACTGGGGAGTGTATTGCATTAGTAACACTCTCAGCCTTCACAAATTGACTAACTGAATTGACTAACTGGCATTAATTTTTAGATGCTTCTCTTCCAAAGATTTGGTCTCTGCTTTAGGAAGAGTAATGTGTCCCTACTGGGTATTGTAATCAAATATGCTCTTTTGGTATATTTGACTTTGATAACAAAGTATTAGAGTAACAAATAGGGGTGGTGTTGCTTTAATACAGGAATATTTCCTCTTCTGCAAGAAATGTAGGATTTATATGAAGTGCAAAGATATATAGACGATGTTTGTCCTCAAACAGGAGACTGTCTGTGATCACTCTGTGAGTCCCAGTCCCTCCTTGCAGAAATTCAGACAATACAGATATAATCAAGCAGAAGTGATATTTATCAGCACATCCAATAGATCCACTTTAAGGTGTTTTTCCCTGAGTTAGAGCAATAGCTCAGTCATACAGCACTTGCCTCAGAGGCATGTGCGCATGAGTTTAATTCCACAAGCTGGGCATGGTGGCCCACAATTGTAATCCTAGAACTGGGAAGGCAGAGACAAAAGGATCCCTGTAGGCACTCTAGCCCAAACTCAAGGCTCATGAGGACCATTTCCCAAACACCAAAGTAGACAGCTTTTGAGAAAGGACACCTTTGGCCATCACATGCATCCACACACTAGCATAAATGTGTGTTTGTGCACATAGGAATGCACACACTCACACAGACACATGCACATACACACACTTGCATGCACACAGAGAGTGAGTGAGAGAGGGAGGGAGATAGATTGATAGAGAGAGAGAGAGAGAGAGAGAGATAGATAGATAGATAGATAGATAGATAGATAGATAGATAGATAGATAGATAGAGGTGTTATTGACTCTACAGTATACAGAAAAGGCAGCAGTGAATATATGGTAATAGAGGTGAAGTTAGTATTGGTGCCATTCCTCAATCAAGTTCTCCTTGTGTTTTTTTTTTTTTCTTTTCAGTGAATGATGGCTTGCTCTAGGGTCCATATGTACTTGGGTGGCGTTCTATTTGGGTTTATGTTAAATAGTTTATACTACCCTATACTTGTTTATGCAAGAATGTGCCTTTTGACTAACTAGAAGGTAGCATTTGCTCTTTCAACATAGAGTAGATGAGTCTCCTGTGCCTCCTCTCTAACCATGCAGTGACTATTCAGCAAAGAGAGAAATTACTTTACAAGTGTAAAGTTGAAACAGAATTCTCACATAAGGAAGGTGCTTGAATTTCTGCCAGGCATATGACTTTGTAAAACAGAATTTTGTACCCCAGGGTAGAACTTCATAACCAACTAACAGATGCAGGAGGAAAGCCCCAGAAGGTTTCAGAGATATTGACAGAATGAAATGACTGCTTTGATTCTAGAACCATTTAAAGGAACTTAGGAGCCTGGCTTTTTCTAATAGAGTGAAATTTGAGGTACAGGTTTAATTATGGAAATAGAATACACCCATTTAGAAAATGCAATTGTAAGTTTTATTCTGATTGACTATATTTTAGAACAGCAAAGTTGAATGGCAAATAAATAAAGTTGGTTGTTATTCTTTAAATGAAATATGTATGGGTCTAAGATAATGGCTGGATTTCTGCCATAAAATGTATACTATTAAGGTACAATTATATAAAAGTGAATTTGCTATCATAATTCACTTATTTATGTGTTCATTCATTCATTCCCATGACAGATACTTACTACAGGATTGCCAAACCCTATCATAAGTCAGTGATTGTTTAGTTTTTCAGCTTACACAGAATGTATTATTAACTATTGACCTCTCTTTTGACAGTGTAAAAGTAAAGATAGGCAAAATGTGGATGAATGTTTTTAATATATCTTTACTTAGTGTCATATTTTTCTGAGAAGAAAGCCTCAATGGAGGGATAGTCATCAGATGAGATAGGCCTATGCGCACATCTGTGGGGCATTGTTTTGGTAATTAATTGATGTAAAAATGCCCAGCCCACTGTGAAAGGCATCATACTCTAGGATAGTGTTCCTGGGTGGTATAAGAAAGCTAATTAAGCATGAGTCCAAGTGAAATAATAGAGTCAGCAAACAATATTCCACCATTGTTTCTACTTCAAGTTCCTGCTTGAGCTCCTCTCCTGACTCGCCTCTGTGACAGACCGTGACCTGGAAGTGTAAGATAACTTTTCTTGTCTTATTCTGCTCTCAGTTAGTGTTTTATTAGAGAGGCAGGAAAGTAGCATACTTACGGATGTGAAATTCTGAGTTTCGTTTAAGGCTCATGGGTTACAAACTAATACAATCATTAACAAATTAAAAATCATTTAGCATGTTTGGGCATTTTTCTATAATCTGGCATACAACGGTACTCTGGGTCTATAAAGAAGAATAAAGTGAAGATGCTTTATTTGAAAAGATTACTAATGGCTGAATGAGCGATATGGGCCTGGTCCTGCCTGCTTGTCATTGAGGTTGAATACTCTGAGTCAGGAAAGCAGAGAGCAAAAGAGTTCCCAGCATGTGGTCACTGTGGATTTCCAAGTGAAAACCCAGGTCTTGCCCAGAATAAAGCTTTCAGTGGCTCCAGGACAAAAAGCCGACTCACACAACCTTGGTACTTGGAATTCAGACAGGAAACTTTGAGTGAGAGCTCTGAAGTCACCCCCAGGTCATATTGCATCAAGCATGCTATAGGAGGATCAAGGCAGACTGTCCTTTGAGTGAAGGCCATATGGGATGCTCATAAAGCAGAGAGTGAGCTGCTGAGCTGGGGTAACTTCTAACAGAGGGGAGAGAACTGTGGTGATTATGTGAAAGAGGTCATTGTGTTCAAAGGTCATTGAATCATAAACAGGTGACCCACCTCTGCTTCGTCTTGTACCAAAGTTAACAAAATGCCATTCCCCGCCCCCCTCTATTTCTCAATCTCAATCAGTCCTCTCCTATAGCCAGGTCTTGGTATTCATAGTTCTCATTTTTCAAAAGCATGCTGTTTTTTTCTTCTATGTTTTCATTTTCTTTCTTCCCAACCCCAATGGGCTTATGCTAATCTTTTGATCCCTTGTTCAAATGTCATGTTTCTGGAAAGGTCTTCACTAACCACCTTATCTAAAATACCATTCCATTCAGATTTACATATGTAAGCTATCTCCTCTTTCAACTCTTTGCTTGTTTTCTGCATAGCTTTTATCAAAATGTTAAATAGTCCGAGTTAAATCTTGTTAACTAAGACTTGTTATGACTTACTATTTTCTATCTCACCAACTTGACTGCATTCATTTGTTCCTAATCATTTTCTTATTGATGGTACTGCAATACTTTAAGATATCATCACTTTGAATATGTGCATATTTGGTCTGAAGTTAGGACTAATTCAGTTGGGCAAATTTAACAACTATTATTATACACATGTTTTCTAAATAGCTACTTGTAGGTGAATTTACTTTACCTTGGTGGTGAATTGCCGATAAATGTTCAGTCAGCTGGAGAACTCCTTTAGCTAAACTTTTTTGCCACCTATTCCTTTTATTTTTAAAGGAAATTTAGTTTTCTGGGAAGGCTGTAAGAGCCCACTCTGTTTGCACTATTGGGAAGAAAGGATACTTCTGTGTACTTGAAAGCCAATAAAGATTCCCACTTTTGAAAAATACTCAAACTTCCTCATTATTTCTATCAAGTGATAAATTTAAAAGAGAAACAAAAGAATGAGCCACCCAAAGTGTTACCAAGTAAGCAAGGAGGAGATGTGAAAACAAATTGAGGACTGTTCAAGGACAGTTCTTGAGACTGGAACTATGAAAAGTCAACACAGTGTATGGCATTACCCATCTGTTGTGGTCAATCCTAGGAAGAAATGATGTGTGTGCGCGCGCGCGCATGTGTGTGTGTGTGTGTGTGTGTGTGTGTGTGTGTGTTTGTAAACAGTTTTAAGAGTCCTTCTTCCCCTTCTCTCATCTTCTATACCACCCAGAGCTCCAGCTGTCACAGTCAAGGTCACAGGTTTCTTTCCTGATCTCACACCACTGGACGCCAATATAAACCATCACACTCATTTTCTTACAGAACACAGAGCATCAGCATGGCAGACTTCTCTGGCTCTTGTTTTCTTGAATGAAAAATATTAAGCAACAAGATGTTCTTATGCTCTCCACTGGAGCTGAATCAATCCAGAATCATGGTTTTCATTTATTTTTCCTTGGCCAACTCCCCAGATATCACCTCTTGTAAGTATTTCTATACAATGTACAATATTTCTAGAATATTTTGTTTCTTTCTTTGCTACATTTCTCCTCTCCCCACCAACACCTCAGGAAGCCTTAAACTCTAGCATCACTACTGACCACCTGTCTTAGTTTCTCTTTTGCTGCTCTGATAAAATATTCTGAAAAGAGCATCTTAAGAGAGAAAATGTTTATTCTGCCTCACAATCTATTATGGCACAAAAGTCAAAGAAACAGGAACTCAGAAGCAGCTGGTAGTATCACAACCAACCACAGAGCAGAGAACAGTGAATGCTTGCTGCATAGCCAAGGAATAGTGCCACCAAGAGTGGGAGCTATCTAACTCAAATAGTAGAATCAACATAATGCCCAGAGGCATGCCCAGAGACCCCTTTCCCAGGTTATTACACTGGGTGTGAATTTGACAATAAATATTAACTATCACATTGCCTGCAATCACTAACAAATATATGCAGCTTCCTCCTAGTGCCTCATGGATTGTATTCATCAGTGTGAGGAGTTTATGTCGTCTATTTTCATATTCTAGTTCTACATGGTTTTGCATCCTGACTTGTGGAGACTGATCGCTAGCAGTGCACTTTTCCTAGGTTCCTACTTTCTCACTGCTCTCAAGAGTCTAAATCGGAAGCTCTTGTTACAAATTAGATTTTCACACAAATGTGTCAGTCTTTCAACAGAAAGCCTCACTGGGTAGCACTAGAAAAGCTCATTGCTTCAAAACTCAATGAAATAACAATTATTTTACTCTTCTACTGAATTGTGGTTTATATGAAAACTAACATATATTATTGTTGGGATAAATGTAACAGGTATTTAAAAATTATTTTAATATGTTTACTAAACAATAATACAAAACTTCATAATTCTTCATAAACTTAGACACTCAGAGAAGATATGAATGCATGAAATGGAGCCCACTGTTAGATATAGGTAGAGAAAGGGCTCACTATATTCTTTCAGAGATTTAATTTTATATGACTTCATGCAATCCTTAAGAATCAATTGCCATGATGGCAGTTAATTTGTATTAAATTTCCTATAAATGTGAGCCTTGTAATCTATTTATCTATTATCTATCATCAATCTACCTATATATCCATCTTTCATCTCTGTCTGACTGTCTGTCTATCATCTGTTTCTATCCCCTTTCTGTTTGTATATATCATCTACCTCTCTACTATGTATTCATACATTTCTATTATCTACTATCTAATTGTATCTATCTATCTATCTTTTATTTACTTGTGGTGTTTTCTTGAGAAGAGATAATAACGGTTCTGTCAAATAATTATAAACATTTTTAAAGTGCTGTTTTAAAAATAGATAGCAATATTATGAGTAGGTTTTCAGATATGTTCAAAAATTAAGTTTGTCAAGGAAGATCTTTTACAGTTTAGATAACTGCAATAAAATGCCTAATGCTGTAGTGCATAAATCCATAATCATGGAATGAAGAGGGTGTAGGGAAATGTAGATGATTGCACAGAAAAGATGTAGACTATGATCAGTAATTCATAATGAGCATATCATTTCTAGATAGATATATTGATACTTTAACAGACACTGTTGGAAGCTAACATTGTTGCTTGGTGGTTATAGGCAATCAACTCCCTTTCTCTGGTCTCTGAAGTACTGTAATCCTGTCCACAGCAATAATTTCCCACCTTCTGCTTACACTGAAGCATTGAGGAAAATTAACTCTGTGATGAATCTGATTATTTTCTCTGTCAAGTATTTGTCTTATAAAGTAAGTACAAAAGCCTCAGTTTATAATAGGTACATTTCATAGGGAGTAAATGAATTCCTTGTCTGAAATGATATTACATCACTGACATATTGAGACTTCTTTATCTAAAAATTCCTTATATTCCAATTATTCTTTCTGTAATTTTCTCTAGTTTCAAAATATCAAGGCTGATGTCTCTTTAAAAGACTGAAACTGTCAGTATATTTTTTCTATTTATTGTCAGTACTATGACTCCAACTTTGAACTCCAAAAGACTATAACAGACTCATCCTGACACTGAGTGTTCTTGCATTTTGTTGGTTCCCACCATTCTTCTATTCCTCTATCTCCTCCAAATTTTGTAAATTTGGGCAAAAATTTGACCTGTCTCCTAGACCTAAATATC
The DNA here is from genome assembly GCA_004026605.1 of Ondatra zibethicus. Taxonomy (NCBI): domain Eukaryota; kingdom Metazoa; phylum Chordata; class Mammalia; order Rodentia; family Cricetidae; genus Ondatra; species Ondatra zibethicus. The sequence goes on along the minus strand of PVIU01001305.1, from coordinate 57,420 downwards.
ATTGCAATTTAGACATAAATATCATTGCAACTTTGTTCAGTTTTTAGTCAGTATGTTGTTCAATTCGCCAGGAATAGAAAGCTTCCATGACATATTGATTAAGCCTATTCATGAGATTTAATGAAATATTTGGCATAAAAACCACTGAAACATAAGTTTTTCAAGTGCCTATAGTTTGACATGACAATATAAGCCAATTTCATACAGAATTCATTATGTGGAGTCAATTGGTTTTTGAATATTATGTTTAAGAAATATATGAGAAGCAGGATTAGTTTATGGGCATGCCACAGAGAAACTGGAAGTCCTTTTGAAAAAATAAGTGACGTAGTTTATGTAAGGTTTTGATTTGAAAACACAAAATGCTGACAGTTGGAATTGTCAGTCTCTACTTTCTAAAGGAGTAGAACAGCAGGGGAACAGAAGTACGGTTGCTTTACATGCAGAACCCCTAAGGATGCTAACTGCTTCAATTCCTCACAACAATTATGCATTTCAAAACTCAAAATCAATAGCTGAGTCTGGCTGATACCATGATGAGTGGGTCTACCAATGGATGAAGAAGATAGATTTTGTTATAGGATGAATATTGACCTTTCATTAGGAGGATTCAATATCTGTATCACGCAAACGACACACATAGACTTGATAGATTTTCTAGAAGATTTAAATACTATTTACAAAGATATATAAGTTATTCTCTCTTCCATGAAAGTATTTCCTACTTTATAGCTAATTGAGAGTGGTGTGCAGCATTTATTTTGAAACATGTAGATGGAAACACTTATGACTCTAAGTTTATAGTTTTAAACAAAATATACTTTCAGTATTGTCTTCTCACAGCCAAAGTATGGATTTATCTTCAAACATTTTTCTTTTTATTTTGTTTTCTGTATGACCAGGAATTGAACCAAAACACATGCTAGATAAGTGTTGTATTACACAGCTACCTCTCCATTCATTCCATATATATATATATATATGAGAGAGAGAGAGAGAGAGAGAGAGAGAAAGGATCTCAATAAGTTGTCCTAGCTAACTTTGAACTCACTTTTTTGCATATAGCTCTATAAAAACACACATTATATATACTTTTTAATACAATATATTCTGATCACTTTATAGCTCTGGTTCACTTTAACTTGGAATCTTTCTGCTTTGGCCTCCTTGGTTGCTGGGGTCACACAAGTTCAGTACCTCTTGCTTTATCCTTACATCATGCAAATACATAGTTTGTGATAACTGTGGCAGTTTCTCTGCAAATATCTCTCTAGCAGAATAGGAGCAAAGGCCTCCCTTGCCTTGTCTAAGTTGTTGCTGAAATCATGATTCCTCCTGCCTATAATATTTCAGGGTCTAACTTCAAGGAGAGTAATTACCACTCCTCCTCAATTATAGAATATAGATGGGGGGTAAACATGATGAGACATGGAAAACTTCTTGATGTGTTCATCACTCTAATCAGACTAGGAGAAGAGGAGTTTGAATGACAGGTATTGAAGTGTGGAATTACTTCTGCTTTTTTTTTGGTATTTTTCATTTTTGTTTTTGTCAAGGATTATTTATTTTTTATATCCATCAGTTTTTGCTTTGCATTTGGTCTGTACACCAAATGTCTATAATGCCCATGGAGGACAGAAGGTGGTACCAGATTCCCTGTACCCGGAGCTATGAATGATTGTAAGCTGCCATGTGGGTGCTATGTACTGAATTCAGGTCGTGTACAAGAACAGCTAGTGCTCTAAATGTCTGTGACATCTCCCCAGTCCTGACTCTTATTTCTGTAGTGGACACCTGATAATCACCTTATAAGTTCAGTACACTTGGGTTCATACATTGTACATTTCATTATCAGACAACGAAGACGGGATGGCAATCACTAATATGTTGATAGGACAAGAAGAGTCATTATGCTACTTGGCTTAGTAATTTACCAATGATACTCAAGAAGCTCTTCATAATTTAGACTGCTTCTACCCTAAAAAGCACAAAGAAAGAAAGAGGCATCCAGTGATTAGGCAATGTTCTTAATACCGATCAGCTGTAAGACTAAAAACATACTCTGAGAAGTAAAATGAGTTACTTCAGAAGATTAAGTCCATTTTGTCTTTCCTGTACACTCTGGCTACTTATTTATTTATTTATTTATTTATTTATTTATTTATTTATTTATTTATTTATTTATGTTCTTCTGAGAACACAAAAAGTTCTTTTCTGATGAGAGCAGGCAATCATGAGAACATAAACTGTGAAATTCAACTGCTCTTAAAGAGGAAATAATTGGTTTTTTAGCAACCACATTTGGCTGTTCACAGCCACCTAAAACTCCAGCTCAAGAAATTCATCACTATTGGCCGCCATGGGCAACTTTACTCATATTAACAATTGCTCATATATACTCGGGATTAAATTATATTTATTTAAAATACCAAACACACAAAACTCACTAACACTGGCAAGTTTGTTAAGCTGCTACACCAGTGTACTCTGGAATCTTCGTCTACTAGTGTAGTCACCTTACAAAGGAGTTTGATTGACATGTGAAACCTCCAAGCTCACGGAAAGTGAATAAACTAGTCCTATTTGCATTCGAGTTGGTGGAGCACAGTTTCATGCATCAGTTGTTTGAGAGTAAACATCTACGATGATGATACTGGTGTTTAATATGAGAGAACAGCTCTGTGTGTCTACGATGTCTAGATCAAAGCAGCGTTAAATCAAGAAGAAGCGAGACCATCAGCACCTTCAGAACGGGCACTTCCTATGAGCATAAGCAGGGTCCTCTGGGAACTTGTGGGAAACAATAATTGTCTGAGTCCATCTCAAACCCACTAAATAAAACTTCTGTCTTTGAGGTTTCATTATCTATGATTGAACAAGATCTATAGGTAAGTCCCAACCAGTGTGATTGCAGAGTGAGAGAGACAGCAGGGCTCAGTGAAGTTACCCGATTAATCAGAAGACACACGTTCCCAAAAGGTGGTTCCATGGAAGGTAAACTTTTCTTTCCATTAGAATGCTATGCTGTATGAAAGTATATGAAAGAAAACTGAACTAGCTTTATTTTTCCCTATTTAATATTTATTCGTGTCTTTCAAACTTACAAAAATTCATATTTCCTTAGAAGAACCTATTCCCCACTGTCACTGTGGATCAGATCTTAACCCTATCTAGACTTATAAAACAGAACCCCTAAAGCAACTCTAGACACTGAGCTAGAACCAGGTCCTCTTGTGTAGTGTGTATTTTAGTCAATATAATTTTGTTTTTCCATGTTTTTTAGTCAATATACTTTTGTTTTTCCATGAAGAATTGAATAACCTGGATATTACATCATAGAAAAAGATAAACTACATCTGGTAGCACCAATTACAGAGATGCTGCTGTGAAGTTCCATCCCTAGTGCCTGTGTTGATGTTTTTTTTAACCTGTTAGTAACAGAGACTACTGGAGAATAAGTATATATGAATGCTAGGCAAATATCCATATGACCTCAGACATGTAGGACTAAAATCTGCAACTCATTTGATAGCTAATTAAAATTTGTGAAAAAAATTTGAAGTTGAAAAGGTTGCTTTCCTACTTTAGAAGTCATTTTTCAAAATTAAAAGAATAAAAATAAGACATGTCAGTAAAATGTACTGAGATCCTTTTATTAAAAACAAGCAGTATTCAGTACATACTAATATATATGTAAATATATATATACATATATATATATATATATATATATATATATATATATATATTACTAGCAAAAGAAATCTACTAACAAAGTCATGGAAGGTCTTTTACCCCCAGTAGTACAATTGAAATATGTGACATTACATAAATTATGTCTCCATTTTCATGCATTTAAATTTCTAATTGTTTCACAATCCTTCAGAGAGCTTTTCTAGGTCACACTCTGTTACATGTTCCCAGAGTCCAAGTTGGTCATAACATTGTAAAGTTGAAATAAACTGAATACTTGCACAGGCTCCCATTTATACAATAGTTACAAAGAGATTTTTAAATTTAATTTTAAATTTTTTGTGAAGGTTTGCTTGTCAAATGCAAACATGGCTGTTAGATAAATGCTTATGAAGGTATTGCTACACCTTAATATGTATTTTTCTATCTTGCTTGGCCTCTTGTTTAGGTTTTGTTATAAAGGTTAATTTAAAAAGCAACATGTCAAAATATATATGGTTATAAGAATATTACCAGAAATTATGGGGAACCTCACCTGGGGTATCATTACTGTTTGGAATGGGATCTACTCTCAGGGTTTTTAATCTCATTAATAAAAGAATTTAAGAACAGACTTAGAAGGAAACTCAAAAACTATTTTATTATCATGCAAAAGAAAACCTGTGAATATTGAAAGGTATCCAGAGGATGAGGATAAAGAAAAATAGATAAAGTTGTTTTATGAGCATCCGTGTGGTAGAATAAGACAAGACTGCTGCATAGTGAAGGGATTTAAAAACCCAAGTTACCAGAGAAAGCACACTTAGGCTCTTGCCAACATTTGAAAGAGAGGGAGAAAAGAAGAAAATAGAAAATTAAAGAAAGGATCAAAGACAGAAACAGGAAGTATGCCTGGTTAGAATGACTCCTGAGCTATTTGGAAAGATTTAATAGAGTAGAAGTCAGACTGAAGACAGGAAACAATGTCTGACTCAGAACTACCTGGTCTGATTGAGACAGCAGGAGACAAACATCCCACTGAAATTCCCTTGTTTGTAAGGATGAGGAGTAGAAGAAGGAAGAGCACACGGAGGGCTCCACATGCAATCACTTCAACTGCTTTGCTTCCTCAATGCAACTAAACAGTTGCTTGGGAGATCTGAAACTCATCTTGTCTCTTCAAACAGCACTGGCTGGAGAATTCTCCTGACACATACAACTGTGTGTGCTCTCCTGAATTACTGCCAGTAGCACTGAAAAGTAATTCAGTTTTGGCTGTTTTCCTTTGCATCTGCTGTGGTACCAGAGCAGGGGTGAGTCAGATCTCACAAAGGGCATCTTCCTCTTAGCACGCATCATGATTAATGCCTTCTTTTCTCTCTCTTGCATTGGAATCCTAAATCCAATTCTCTTCTTAGAATCCTTTGTTTCACTTTCACTGTTTCCCTCTGAATAGTGAAAAATTGGTGGGAAATTTACCCACATGCTTTTGAAAATAATAAAATTTATGGTCCTTTGTTTTGCTTATCTCAATATAGAAAGACTAGTAAATAAATGTCTAATCAAGGTGCAAAGTATAAGAGAATGAAAATACTATAAAAAAATAAGGATGGGATTTTAGACTGAATGTCTATTCTCCCCTACTTATTGAGATTGCAACCTATATTGTGGTATTGAGAGTCCATGCAGGTGATTTATACAAAAAAAAAAAAAAACACCACAGTGCCCTTGTACAAGGAACTTCAAAGAACTCCTTTCTATCAAGTGGGACAAATATGAGCCAATATAATAGAATGCACCAGAGATCAGGTTGGTCTTGCGTGTTGACTTTACAGCCCATAATCTGTTAAGAATAATTTAAGTACACAATACTTTCTGTTACATTAACTTGAAGTAAGGCAACATGATGGGTGAAGACAATAGTAAACCTGAAGATGTCTAAATGAATGTTGATAGTGCAGTATGGAGAAGTCAAAAAAGGACTGCAGAAAGAGAAAAATAGAGAAAGGAAATATCATAAAATCACTATGGAACTGATCAAAATTGCCTATTGTTTACTCCGGCTGGATTAAACTTTAAACATACTTCTTCTTAATGTGTCCCTGTGATTCCTTGTTTAAAATATATTTACTTGTAAGAATTTGCATGTTTAAATTCTTTCTCTGCCCTTGAGAGACACATGGCTTTCTTCAGAATCTTGTCTAACTGACACCAGGCATACTTTCCTCAAGAATCTGGAAGCAATCACTCTAAAATTTAATTTCGAAGAGATGGCACTTCTATGTCTTTCACTGTACAGCAACAAGAGCCTGACTTCTCTAAGTGTCTATTAGCAAATAACAGTGGCTTAAGTTGCTCTTCCCACAGCACTGGGAAATCCTGACTTCCCTAATGCAATAGTCTTGAATAAACTCTTCTTTGCCGACTTAACTTTGTCTGGTTTATTTTATCTTTGACCAGAATATCATGATTCGGTTGAAGCTGACTTTTGAGTGATTTATATATTTTTAGCACTTTTCCACTTAGGAATATGGTTTCTTTTCAAAAGTTGAAATAAAACATGCTAACTACAAAGTTGATTCAAAGTAAATTAATAAAAAAATGATAAAAGTTTAAGATTTCCAAAGATGTGCTCTTTATCAAACACATATACATGCATACACACATATATATGTATATACATATATACATACATGTATATTTCGAAAGTGTTTTAGAAAAAGTAATAAAAAATTCAAGAATTTTTATAATTATGAGCAAAATATAGGAGTTTTATTCTTGAAGTATTGCATTTTATTTACCAAATATAAAATAGGTGCATGTGCCTATATTCCATAAATATCAAGTTCTTGGGTTTAAGACAATTATAACTATCAGCACACACAAAACTCAAGTCCAAATGAATCAAAGACATCATCATAAAGCCAGCCACACTGAACCTTATAGAAGAGAAAGTGGGAAGTGGAGCTTAATAAAAAATCAATAAAAAAGACAATTACAACTAATTAAGACATTATATTTTAATACTATATACACATTGTATTTTTTCTAATAATTAAATACACTTTAATCATTACTAGAGAAATCATTTGAAGTGTATACAGTGTATCTTAAGATGGATTATAGATCAAAAACTAAGTTTTTTAGAGATTATGGATCCCTTAAGTATGTCTTTTAATCTTTCTTATCATATATTACCTTAAGCATATGCTAGCTTAGGTACATTATAAGTTATTTATAAAACTGTTCAAAGAAGCATTTACAAAACACCCTAGAGTTAATTGATATTGGGAATATTTTATAGCCCATCAGCATAAAATAAACAAATGAATTGTATTTTGTGATTTAGAGGTAAATATCGATTCTTTTTAAGTCTTAACAAAGAAAAAATGAAAATAAATAAGCTTATCACTTATCTCAACAAGCTAGGACAAAGAAAAATCATAAATTTTTGAAAGTGAGCAATTTTATCTTAACAGATTTTAATATAACAGACCAAATTAAAAGAAAATTATAGCCATTTGATTAATTACATAAATCATTTAACTCAAATACTGAAACAGGCATAAAACAGTACATTTCTTTCTGCTCATCTATGTAGTCTAGTAATTTTGGCAGTGATACAGTAGTCAACTATGTAACTAATTCTCATTTCACTAGATCCTGTCTAGGAGTTGGGAAATGGACAAAAGCATGTTGCGGTCTGTTTTAGATAGCATATGGCTTAGTGAAGAAAAGAGCAGCTAGGATGGCAAGTCACAATTCTAGGAGGAAGAGGCAGCAGATCCTCTGTGACCTATGGCTGTGGTATCAATCATCCCGTGAAGGGCTCAGCATCGAGATGTGCCTGGTAAAGATGCATGGTAGGTGTGCAGATAACCTTCTGAGGTATGGGAAGTAATCTCAAACGGCAGACGCCGTGTGTGCAAACGCATTGCTAATCTGAGCTCATGTAACTAGAGACCAAGGGAATAGTCCTCTGAATTTTAATGACAGTGTTCCATAGGGACCATTTCAGACTGAGACATGAAAGGGAGTGGGTGAATTTACAGGGTGAGACTGTTGATGAAGGCTTGTTGCCATCTGAGTTGAGTGACTAGTTGGGGATAACACTGTGTTTGCATTTTTAAACAGGGTTCTTATATGAATTTCCTTTCTTTGAAAGATGGGAAGATGTAAATTACTGATTTGAGGAATTAATTTCCAAATAAAATGGTCTCTTTTGAATTGAATCAAGTCATGGCACATTCAAACAATTAATGTTGAGTTCTGACTACAGCTGTTCTCTCAAAGGAAGCATTGGTACCTGCTCATTGACTATTTGAAAATAATTTAGTTTCTTTAGTTCGTTATTCCTTTCATATAAACAAATAGTACAGCAATTAATATTTTATGATTCTATGCAGATTTTATGGTGAGATGGCATAAGAATGTTCCATACTTGCTAAAATAAAAAAGTTTAGGTCCTATACTACCTTTTTCTACTAGAATAAATTGAGCATGCATGGATATGCAGAGACATTCACACACTCTTATTTTGTAATAAAGGTATAGTTTATTTGGGCTTATGGCTCCAGAGGATTAGAATGTGTTATAGAGGAATGGAAGCAACAGAGGGCAGACATAGTGCTGCTGGGACAGCAGCTGAGAGCTCACACCAACTTGAACTGCACATTCTTATTGAGCAATGAGATTAAACTGATATTTGGGCTTTTCTCTCATGTAGCAGCATAAATGATCAATTAACACATTTTCAGAGTTAGGAGCTATGTAATCTTTTATTTCATTTAAGTTGTGTTTATTATTGAACCATGCTGGTTTTCTGATGCTGAATATAATAGTCTCTTCATACCATGCATGGATGGCTTCCTATATTCATACTAATATCATTATTGCACATCTGAAAAGATTCATAAAAATACTGCAGCATAGGTAGCCAGCTATTTAGTGAGGACCAAATTTCCATGTTAAGTTTTCTATACTCTGTTCCATAAAAATGCAGTACTGTGAAAATAGAGATGTAAATGTATACCACACAGAAAACTGTATGTTCATTCCCAGATATCTTGAATATCTTGATTGTAAAATAAATTATTCTGTACAGAGCAAATTCAATTCACAGGCAGGCTCACAGTAAACTCAGTGGTAGATTGCTCTCTAAGATGTACTACAGTAATTTGAGACTTTAATTTCATTCTATCCTATCCAAATTCCCTAAAGACAGGGCTCACAACTCTGTTGTTATGACTATCTCAACATTCAATTTACTGATAGTTTACAAAATAAATTATTTACATGTGGGTCCTCTAAAGACAACTTGCTGCTTAAATTGTCAAAGGAGGAACTCTCATCATGTAATTGACAATTCTGATCTTGTGTTGACATTGGCATCTTCTTTGAATAATTTGCATGAAACTCGGGGACAGGAATTTCCTGCATGAATGATTAGCAGTATTTGTAACAACAGAAAGATTTTTCAAATAGTCATACCCTATTTTTTTCTCCTCAAGTTAAGCTTGTGGAAAAATTAATGCGCTAAAATGAATGATTAGAAGAATTTGGCAAAAAGAAAAAATCAAATTACAATGATATAATTTATGGCATAGACTCTGCTTAATAATTGGTGAGTGGCTTGGATGACTTCCTGAGAAAATAGATTCTGTGACAGTGACCTTTGGCTGGGAAAATCAAAGCAGATAATTTGACACCTTTGGGATGCCTCTGCTATTAATCACTTCCTTTATGGTAATCTAGAACACATGTTCACCACTTGTTTGGAATATATTCTTTGTGTTTTTTCTCTGTTACAGTTTGCTTCTCTGCCACTGTGATAAAAACTCTAGCTAACAAAAACTGGGGAGAAAATGGCTTAGCTCATTTCAAGCTTCCAAGTGACAGTACATCAGGGGTAACCAAAGCTTGAACTTGGAGGTATGAACTGTGGTTAAGCTCATTTAGGAGTGCTGCTTAAGACTTGCTAATCCTGGCTTGCTCAGTTACCTTTCTTATATAACTCAGCATCACCTGCTCAGGAATGACACCACCCACATTGGACTGTGTCCTTCTCAATTATCACTTTAGAAATGGTACCCTAAATATAGCAAGTACGATTGATGGAAACAATTTCTCCAGATTAGTCTCCCTTTCCCAAGTATGCTAAGTTGTCAACCAACACTATGACATTTTCATTAGTACTGATTCTGAGTTAAACATATATTTGTAATACATTTCTTTATAAAAGGCTAGATACGTGGTAAATGATTGACTAGTGTATGTTAGATGAAGCACCACGAAGAACCTGTGGCTAAAAGGTCAAAAGTCCCAAAGGAGAACCTATTGCAATTCTGCTAAATTGACCTAGTATTAAATGGAATTTTATGACTTATCCTTACACTCATAGATTAGCATGGCTTTCAACCTTAATTAGAGAAGCTTCTATTTATAGAAGGCGATGATTAAAACAGACAGATGAATGGCCGATATGTAGAAAATAGAGACTGGTATGTTCATTCCTAAATGGAACATTTATACTATACTTCTTTGTGTTTTATTCCAATAGAAGGGACAAAGAAGGAAACAAGGTCCTTTCACCCCAGTAGGGCAGCTGCACATGCAACCTCAGCGGTTGTGTCAGCAAGTATAAAACCCATGCAAGCTCAAAGCAGAGCAAATCTCACCAAAGGCGGAGAGTGGAGGATGAAGTCACACCCCTCACCAAGGAGCCATTGGCAATTAATAGCTAATTGGAAAGGAGAGTCAATTTTCTCTAAGAGTATAGTCCTCGTAAATTGAATACACATTCCCATGGAAGGCCACAAGGTAAGAATATTTGGGTAACACGAATTGGACTTGATGGGTTTAAGAAAAAATGATACAAAGTTGTGTAAGTAAGAAAAGGAGGCTGGATCAAGGAGGAGTTCAGGAAGGGGTCATAAAATTGATCAAAGAGCATAAATAATATCCTCAAATAATTAATAAAATAATTATTAGAATATTAAAATGAGAAAAAACCTCCTGTTAATATATTTATGTAATTAAGATGAATATATACAGTGGGAATGAAACTTACTCAAAGTACAGGAAGCTTAGTAAGTCCCCTTCTGAATCAATAGCATGACTTTACACAACCAGTGTTGACTTTACTTATGACAGAGAAGAGCCAGATACATAGACTCTACAGAGTTGCCTATAGGTCAACCAGAATCAAAATGACCCATGAGTAAAATGACCAGTGAAAATCATCCTGAGCAGTACACTTGACTGATTTATCATAACACACATGAGAGCTACAGGATTCTTCACTGCTTCTGTCCCCTCAGTATCTTCTGAGTTTCAAACTGTGACCTGGAAGAGTCTCTTTCAAAGCTTCTTCAACTTTTACCTCTGCTTCTCCTAGAAAATATGCCTTCATTGGCAGAAAGGATGTAAAGGTCTTTCTAATTCACAGAACAGTAGTGGTGTTAGTGATTCACTCTGCCATCTTTAGCAGTCATCAACTGCCAACAGTTCCTCAGATCACCATGGTGCATCCAGAGCCCCTCCCCACTGCAAGCTAAACTATCTGGCTTGATCTTGTGCAACTCTCCTGCTGGTAACGACACCTGTGGTGCATTCATGTATACTAAAGCCTCGTCCTGTCCACTTCCCAAAAGAAGAAGTAAAAACTAAACAGACTTAAATTATCTTTTCCAATTGAATGCTTTTTCTTATAGCTTTGAAAATAGCAGATTGCATTTATAACAGGTGAAGGAAAACCAAGAAAGGGCAAATGATAAGCCAAAGTTTGTCTGATCTTGTGAGGTTCGATAATCAAAATCATCAGTATTTGTTTATTTCAACTCTGCATTTTATTGCTTTAAATCTTTAAAAATAAAATTAGCCATCACTGAATTTAATAGATGTTACCAATATGAATTGTATAGTTCTTTAATCCTTGGGATGTATTTTCAAGTCTCCATTTTTTTTCTAATTTTTTTTTGTCTGTATAGAAGCAAAAATAGCAAGTGAATGAACAGCAAAGAAAGGGACAGTTTGATTTTAAAAATATCTGGGGAAGGTACAGGTGAACAAATTCTTTGATTCTTTCTCTTTAAGTATTCCCTTCCAATGCATTTATCTTATGTAAACAGATTAATAGGTTATTAAAAAATACATAATTTTCTTGACTGAAAAGCCAAACAGAGCCTTTAATCCCAGCACTCAGGAGGCAGAGACAGGTGGACCTCTGTGAGTTCAAGGCCAGCCTGGTCTACAAGAGATAGTTCCAGGACAGGCTCTAAAGCTACAGTGAAACCCTGTCTTGAAACAAACAGAATTTGCTTAAAGATTGAAGGAAAAGCTGGAAGATGGCTCAGCAATTAAGAGCTGCTCTTTCCAGAATGCCTGGGTTCCATTCCCATCACCACATGGTGACAAACGTCCATCTATAACTCCAGTTGCAGAAAATCCAACTGCCTCTTTTGGCCTCGGTGGGCAGTGCACATCCTTGGTACACAGACCTCTGAGTAGGCAAAATGTTCATACACATATAGTAAAAAGAAATAGCTCTTTTTAACAAAAAAGAACATAAGGAAAACTAAAAACTGGATTGTCACTGTATTTCTTTGACTGTTTTTCCCCCATGCTGATAGGATCAAATACAAAGCCATCCTAGTCAGCAAATTCCTGATCCCATGATTAGCTGAGCCAGTGAAGAATACTAGAGGGTAGAATTTAACTGCCTTTTATTTTGTGAAACCAATTTCTAGCATTAGTCTGATGACTCGGGTGAACTTAAGGCATACCTAGGGGCATAGCAGGGAAGGTATAGAGGAAGGCTGATACTCACAGCTGAAGAAAGGTAAGAGGAAGAAATGAAGAGGAAAGAGAGCACCAGTGTGTAAAGGAATCAGTGATCTGTTCGGTAAAGACAGGTCTAAGAAAAGAAGGATCTAGAACATAAAAATGATCTGGAAAGCATTCACAGTTGGGTGGGAAATGTTGGCTTCAGAGAAATCTCAGTATGTGAATAGTCTGGATCCAAGCTGCAAGGGTTGTTCCCCTGGGTGGCACTACTAGGACCTGAGGAAAACTATAAGGGGGGGGGTCTAGGAATTGGATATCAGAGCACTGAGGGAAAAGTGTGTGCTTTCCAAGTGCTGTGCCCCCAGAGAGAAGTGCCTTCCTATCCTCATTTTAGCTGCCCAGGCAATTCACTCTCTTACCCCCACACTTCCTCATCATTGGTACTGAAGCAAAGAAGAAAATATATTATAGATTGGACCTTGGGCTCCATGGACTACAGTAAGCTCCTGTCTTAATGACCAACTGATCAGAATTTTGATGAAGCATACAGAAACATAAATATACAATTGTCCTAGGGAGATTGGAGATCATTTTTCAATGGTTGTCCTGCCATTAGTGACAACTTCAAGCCCATAATAAGATTTCTCTCACAGTTCTATCCAGCATGATCTGATTGGCTCCCGATTGTGTTCTAATGCTTTGCGCATGGACAGAGTGCAAGCTCATCAGAACAGACAGTGTATTGTTTACTGAGACCATTGCAGAAACAAACAAGTCGACACCACAGGTGCTCTTGAAAATGAATGAAGGTCGGTGTTAGGGAACAGGAAGATGAGATATAGTTAATGGGAAAATTGGTAAAATCAAGAACATAGTACTTATTTTATATAGATGAGAGGATTTATAGGAAAGGCATCACAGTTGAATGGAAAACTTTATGTTGAACACAGTATACACTCCTCTAAGATATCAGATTCTAACCCTAAGAGACTCATTTTTGCAAATATAAGAATGAATTTTGAGGCCCAAAAGGCAGGGCTGTTGGTGGTTGAAGCACTTGTCACACATGAGGACTGGAGCTCATGTTGTACACAAATGCTAGGTGTGTGTGATGTTTTTACTATAGCTCCAGACTGAGAAGGAAGAACAGGATCCCCAGAGAAAGCAGGCAAGCAAGACTAGCCACAGAGTGAGCTCTTGGTTTGCTTGAGAGACCCTGACTAAATGATAAGGTGAAAGAGCAATCAGCGTAGCTTCCCACTACCAACCATGAGCCTCTACATGCACACACATATAAACATACACAAATATACATATGGAAATATGCACTTACACACATTCAAACATCCATACAAGTACATATAAAATGTGCATACATCCACTTGAATTTTGAAGTTTAATTTTATATGTTTGAGTACAGTGAATCAATATTTGTTAAGGGACAGTAAGAAAGAACTCCTGAGATTGGGTAGGGGTTCCAGGGAAGGGATTTCTTATGATAAGCAAATATTGTTTTCTACATACAAATTTGTTTTATTCTCAGAAGAAAGCTCATCATATAGAAATGAAGTATTAAAAAGAATAGCTGATGTTTTTCCTGTCCATTTTTCATGTCCAATGGTGTCATTCTTACTTAGTTCGCATGTGGGTGGTCATTGGTGGGACTTTGCAGATGTAACGTCTGACATTATCGGGAAACACAATGTCACAGTAAACTCTCTAATCCTCTGGTTATTACAAACTTCCCACCCCTTCTCTGCAATGTCCCTCTATACATACACATATATGCATGCAAGAACAATTAAGGAAAATAGAAGTCATAAATTTGAAAGAGAGCAGCGGCTAAATGGAAGGGTTTGGATGTACGAAAGGGAAGAGAGAAATGTAATTATATCATAACCTGAAAACTAAAAGATAAAACTTTCTGGGGAAAGTCACTCATATTAGAAAGACATATTAACATCCAATGCATTATTTTGAATATGTAAAATATGTGAGAAATGAAATTTCTCTCCGAGTTCTTGCTGTTGTTATGAGCAGAGCATTTTTGATCTAGAGTGCTGGGATATAATCATTATTAAAACTGAAGCAGGTCATAGGGCAGTAGGAGAATCAAGTAAATAAATACTCTCAGCATAGTGGGTGAATGAATGTAATTGACTTAAGTACAAGGTCCTAAGGAAATGTGCACAGAACAGCAATTGACTCTGCCCTGGGGTCAAGACAAAAAAAGACATGTGTGGGAGCAACATGTGAGAGTTAAACTACAGAAGGAGTTATTTAATCACATGACCTTCTCTGCCTCTCCCTATGTATCTCTACAATCAGATATTGTAATTTTCAATATAGAATCAGGACAAACACAATGAGTGAATAACCTGTCTTTAACTCAAATCAGAACAGAAATGAGCTTGAACACAGGTCACATTTACCAGTGCTGGAACATCAGCAAAGATACAACGTTTAATGTTCTCTACTTAACCTATGTGGATTTGGCGATGACTGAGATTAATGATATCCAAGGAAAATGGTGTGATAATTTTAAAATAAGTGCAAGAATGCTTGTAAAGCAAGATCTAGTTTAGATCAAATTTTAGGCTGGCTTTTTAAAGGCATTCATTCAAGAGATAAGAATAATCATATGATTCTGTGGAACTGTGTATCTCTGCTCAATGTCTTTCATTTTTCATTTTATTAAGAATAGTTTATTCTCTTGGCGTTTTGCCTGCATGTATTTTTGTGCACCACAATTATCCAGTGCTCATAGAGGCCAGAAGAAACATCAAATTCACTGAAACTGAACTTATAGATAGTTATGAACCACCATGAAGGTGCTGGAAACTGAACTCTGGTATCCAGGTCTTTTAACTGCAGAGCCATCTTTCCAGTCCCTAATGTCTTTAATTAAATAATTAATCAATGTTATTCGATGTCTGAAAACCTCAGAAGAAAGTTCCTGGGAGTTTGCTTGTAGAGAGTAGTATTTGGCACATTTAAAATAGAGAGAAATTTTATTTTTTAAAAAATGTATTTTTTTATTATTGGTCTGTGTGAGGCTATGTGCATATGAGTGCAGGTGTCCATGGGTACCACAAATGGGTGCTGGATACCCTGGAGTTACAAACAGTTGGGAGCCAATTCCTGTGAATAATGGAAAGTCAGTCCTCCTCAAGAGCAGAAGTCATTCTAATCACAAATCAATCTCTCCAGTACCCGAACTGAGGACTCTTAAACACACACACACACACACACACACACACACACACTTTTGTGATAAAATTTGAGATAATAGGGATGATTGTTTTTATGTCTTTGTCTTTGTGGTCTATAGGGTTCGCCATATTTTCATACACAGAATTTCTTTTTTTCCTGAATGACTATTGAGACAAAATTTATCTTTTCTAATGATGAGAAAACTGTCTTAGGCTGATAACAGGTTTGAATCATTTAAATAGTAAGTACTTAGCAAGTTGCCCTATTGGTTTGTATTCTATGCTTAATGTTAAAAATTTTATTTTACTTTGAGGTGTTTTCTCTCTCTCTCTCTCTCTCTTTCTGTGTGTGTGTGTGTGTGTGTGTGTGTGTGTGTGTGTGTGTGTGAGAGAGAGAGAGAGAGAGAGAGAGAGAGAGAGAGAGAGAGAGCAAGTATCCTTGGAGGCCAGAAAACAGCATCAGATCTCCTAGAGCTGGAGTTTGCAGGCTTGTGAGCCCCCAATAGTGGTTCACTGCAAGATCAAGAGGTGATCTGAATTGCTGAGAATCTCTCCAAGATCAAATCCAAGCCTTTTGTACCACGAGATAATTTTCACTAGAAAATTACATTTATGTTTCACTCAGAAGATACAAAGTGTCAAGGACTTTGGACCTGTGATTCCATGAGAGTTAAGGCTAATTTCACAGTAATGATTACATACCAGGAGCTGTCCTCAAAGGCTAGGAAAATTACAGATAGGCTGCTGGCCGCTGAGCTAATGAGATCAAAACAGGAGTCAAGACTGACCATTGTACTTCCTCTACCCCATAGTACGATAAAGTGAGAATGTAAAAAATTGTGTAAATTATGATAGTTTGTTTTTCAACACTGTCAAATTCTATTTAGTTTTTCTGACTGAAAGAAATGCATAGCAAATTTCAGCCAAAGGCACAAGACTTTACAATAATTTGAAAATAGTTTGTAGAGACCAAGGCATATATCCCAGTCATCCCCACAAACAGCATACCTCCCTCTATGGACTATTTGTTTTGGTTTGATTATGGAATGTTCCCTATAGGCTCACATGTTTAATGATATGTTCCTGAGTTGGTGAAACTGTTTGGTAATGCTGTGGAACCTTGAGAAAGTGGAATCTTGCTGAAGAAATTGGATCATTGGAGGTGGAGGCCTCATGGTTTTCCAGACTGGTGCCAGTTACTGTCTTAGTTTTCTGACTGCTCTGAATGTCCTTGCACACAGTCCATCCTTCTCACTGTGGCTTCCTTCCACTGTGAACTGGATCCACTTGAACTGTAAGGCAAAACCTAAACAGAACAAAGTGAAAATCCCTCACAAGCAACAGCTGTGGAGGCCCCAAAATGTGAGCCTATTCCACCTTGACTGAAGGTCAGAGAATTTGAGCTTGTTCAAAGTTGTTAACAACAACTGTGGCTGCACACCCTAACCTAGGGTGTGGTTACTTTGTGTTTTGGACATGAAGATGGCCCATACAGGTAGAGCCACACCACCCTGATTAAAAGTCAGAAAAATTCAAGCATACTTTTCTTCTTTGGAAATAGGAGGTGTTTGATCTGGGGAGTGTGGCTGCCTTCAGGGTGCTTGGTACAGGGTGGTTTCACTGCTTAAACAATAGAGAACCCATCAACAATGACACCAGGACCTATCTCTTCTGCATGTATTAACTTTTTGAGAACCGAGTCTTTTTGAATGCACTCCTTCCTAGGCCAGGAGGGATGGGGGTGAGCCTTGGACTTCCAACAGGGCAGGGCACCATGCCCTCTTTCAAGGAAGAAGGGGGAGGGAGGAGGGGTGGGGGGGTAGTGGGAGGGGACCGGAAGAAGGGGAAGAAAGGGAAAAAAAATTATTTCTTTAATTATGTTCTTGAATGGAAAAAATAAAACAAAACAATGTATGGAAAAAAATAAACAGCACCACTTAAAAAAAAAACAATAGAATGTTTTTTCTCAAGAAATAATGACTTGATGTCTCAAGTATTGGGGACCGTAACTGTTCTAGTTGTCTTTTGTATAATGTTTAAACAATCTTTTGCCTTCTTCCCCCTTTTGTATTGGGACATAAAAGTGTATGGAAAATTAAACATGGACAGACTCAGAACTCAGAAGTCAGAAGAATTCAGCATTCAGTATTCACTGAGTTGCCCTCCCGGTACTATCCTATGTCACTGTGTTTCTTTTTTATCTCTTTTCCTGATACCTATCTTTTATAATCCTCATGCCCCTACCCTGGAATGTATGAACTTGCTGCGGCTAGGACCGCAGCAGAAGTCACCCCCAAAAGGGGATTACTGATATATGGCAGTCCAGTTTGGTGGCCTGTCAAACAACAAAACCCCACAAAACTCTTCCTTAATTTCCTTAAATATTTGGTCACAACAATGAGAAAAGAAAAGGATTGAATACAGATCTTTGCTCCACTTCTGTTGTCATGATCCCACAGTCTGACAAAAGGCAGCTTGGGGAAGAGGAAGAAAAGGTTTATTTGCCTTAACATTTTTGGTAACAGTCATCTTTCAGGGAAGTCATGCTAAGACCCCAAGCAGGTATTCACACCACATCCACAGCCAAGAGCAAAGAGAGATCTGTGATTGCTAGTGTTCGACTCAATTTCTTCCCTCTCATTGATTTCATGATCTTTTACCTAGGAAACTGAGCTGCCCAAAGTAGCTGGGTCTTTACACATAGTTTAATTTAAGAAAACTTTTATGAACATTCCCACAAGCAAACCTGTTGGACCATTCCCTCATTGACAATCTACATCAGGTGATTCTAGGTTGTGTCAAGTTGACAAATGAACCTAAACCTAACCATTACAGAGTGAATATCATATTATAAGGTCACCAATAATCTCTTGAAACCATCAACCAAACAGAACGTCATAACAGACAATTAGTGTGCCACTGCAACAACCTATCTGGTACCTGAAATGACCAGTAGATGTCTAGTAGACAGGTGACATCATAGTGTAGTGACACTGGACAAAGCAGAATGTCACATTCTGGGAAGGTGAAAAGGGAGAGAATTTTCATCTCACTTCTTTGTAGACCATGTGAGTTTAAAGCAAGGGACTGCTTTTTCTGGATTTCTCCATGCACTATTTTTGGACTGTGCTTGAATACAGGTAGCATATACAATAGGAAGTGAAAGGAAAGATAACGTGGCTGCTGTAATGATTGGTTTCAGTAGCTACTTCACAAAGAAAATTATACAGTATGAGGATCTTACTTATGTTAATTATCTTTATCACATATGATCCATGCTATGACTTAAATGCAAAATGTCCTCCCCAGTACCTGTTTTCTTGGTTCAAGAAAATGTGGGTGATGGAGTCTAGCTAGAGCAGGTAGGTTACTGGGAGATAGTATTCCCGGGTACTTCCTCCCACACTCTCTGCCTCCCATCTGCTGTTATGTGAATGGCTATTCTCTGCTTGGGCTTCTGCAGTCATGATGTTTTAATAAAGACTGTGGGGGTAACTAACAGTGAGGCAAACCCTCTGAAATTGAGCCACAGTAAGCTTTTCTCCCTCAGGTTGTTTCCCCTAGGTATTTTGTCCATATAAACGTAACTAATGCAACCTGAATATTAACATGTTCTTCATTTCTGTTTGGAGCCTAGTATTTTAATTGTGCATATCACCAATATTATTTTTTCAATAATCTGCAAATGCAAAGGATATATCAATGTGTTCCTTCTGCAAGTTGTCATTTGTTTGTTCTTCAAATTATAAAGCTCAGTCCTAGCCAATATCAAGCTCATTCTTCCTGTCTCAAGGGTAGAGAGCATCCCAGAGATCTAACCATGTAAAATAGAGGCTAAGCGACATCCTCTTTAACACACAGAATACATACATCAGTGATGGCAGAGGAGAAAAGATAGCACAGTTGAGATTCACCGTAGGAATTCCACCTCCACATTTTGTACCAACCTCCTGCTGACCACCCACCTCCTCTCTAGATTAATCATCTTTCTCTTCCAGGAAAAGTATTCTGCAAAGATCGCTCAAACAGCATGGTTGACGTAAGCCTCCCTAGGAGGCTTCTGCCTTGCAGGAGAGGACATTCAGATGAACACTGAAATGTTTCCTCAGGTCCAATGTTATATTATTTTATAAAGGGATTTTGATTATTTTAGTTCAGTGAGAACATGAAGTATTAATTTGTAACAATCTTCCTTGTTCCTGCTGCTCCTTATTCATTCATCTTTGAATGCCAGTCATAATCATGACAAAACTCTCCACGCTAAGGGAAGAGTGATGATTTGAGAGAGCCATATTCTAGGTCCTTGGGCTTATGGGTAAAAGTGTTAAAAGGACGAAACTCATAGAGAACAAAGGTATGGTCTTCCACACCTTTCTCTCTTCTTTTTCCTGGCAGGCAGATAATGGAGATCCATTCACTTTGGAGTGATCCTAATTTTCTTCTTTTCATCTCTAGTTCTCACCTGTTTCACTTAGAAGTGGATTGCACCTTCCGTCTGATCTGAATGATCAAGGGGTCTCCTGCCTGAATGAACAGCCTGAGTCTTATGTCCTGGGACTGCTCTGATGGAGGGAATTTGATAAAGGCTTTCTTTCTTATTCTTTCTCCTTGGTGGGTTCTCTTTCTTACTTTGAAGGAGATCCTTTCTTACATCTGATCCTTTGGCTTCCTCTTATAACCTTGAAAGAACAAAATAGTTTCCTACTGTTAATGGTGAAATATCCTAAGTATCAATTCCCTCAACTTCTGTTCTAGTGTTCATGTTTGAAGGCAAGTTATAAAGGCCACCATGGGTTTTTCCTTGCTCTCAAAATATGAAGCCAAAATGTCTACTCTGTAGTAGCATCCTGGACTGCTTCTATTACTGATGGTTGCTTTTTTGGCTCTGAACAAAGACATGTCAGGAGTTCTTATCCCTTCAGAGGTAAAGAACACCTCTCCAATGTCTACTGTGATCTACTGAGATCCTTTCAGCAGCACCAGGAGGCAGCTTCTATTCAAAGAAACAAAGTTCTTATCTCAAATCTACATTCATTAGTAGATTTGAGACTCAACGGAAGTATTT
The DNA here is from genome assembly GCA_004026605.1 of Ondatra zibethicus. Classification (NCBI taxonomy): domain Eukaryota; kingdom Metazoa; phylum Chordata; class Mammalia; order Rodentia; family Cricetidae; genus Ondatra; species Ondatra zibethicus. Next base: position 36,687 of record PVIU01001305.1, on the reverse strand, counting down.
TGACTACAAAAATTGGGAAGTAATTCTTATAGGCAGTTATCAGAGAATTTATCAGAAATATAGAAGACTAATAGAAACATGCATATGGTGAGATATAAGGCAAATAATAGGATCAGCTAGTTAAGAAAAAAAATGGGACACTTCAGCACTAATTCTTCTTGGGGGGATAAATCCGTGCTGTATTCACAGGGAAATGTGATAGGATAAAAAGAGAGCACGGTGGAAAATGGACACCGCTAAACTGTATATAAAACAATCTTGAGCTGAGAAACAAACTAAGACACTATCATATCATCTTTTCTTTTCTTGTCATGTGAAATGAGGACAGGATCAAACCATAGAACAACATAATCTGCAGATACTGAATACACAAGCCACAGTTTCCAGACACAGACTCATTTATACTTCCAATCCTATTGGCCATTGGAAATCAAGCCAAACTATTGAATTAGGCTACTTTCTAATGTGTAATAGACTTGCAAACCACAGAGAATTCTTGAGGAAAAGCAAAAACAAGAAATAATACTTAACTACTTTAGCTTATCACCTACTCAACTTTCTGTATTAGATTAAGGTTTTAAATCTCATTGTGTCCCAGTTTTCTCTATTTCATTGTTCTTTTTAAGAATGTGATTTGGTTCTTGTTTGTCTACTCATAAAAACCTAGAGGCGGACAGAATACCTAAAATATAAATGTCCATATTTAGAGAAAGAGAGTTTTCCTTGGGAGAGGGTGAGAGACAGAGAGAGAGAATTAAATCCTATATATGAATTTTAATATATTACCTAAGCTCTAGTACAATTATGTTCTACTATTTAAAACATGTAGAATAAATCAAAGTCAAACAAAATAAATAAATATAAATATGACACCTCATGGTACAATAATGAAGTCAGAACAAGGAGATAATTCAGTGGATAAACACTTGTCCTATAAATGTGAAGACCAGAGCACAGATAACTCTCATCCACATCAAAATCTGGGCAAGTCTGTTGTCCTTCCTGTAATCCCAGAGCTGGGTAGACAGAGATGAGGAACCAGCTTCACTCTGTTAAGCCGGAAACAGTGAATTTATATTGATAGAAATTCACTCAATAAAAGTTAAATGAAGAGTAAGCAAGGAAGACACCTGACACCACCTTTTGGCTTTAAGCACTTAATTAGAATACAGGCACCTCTTAACATATACAAATATTCACATGTTTATACTCATACACACATATGCATATACCAGACACATGCTCAGAGTTATATATACACAAAATATACATGTTGATTATAAGAAATAACAATCTTTGTAGATCAGGCACAGGCAGAAAATGAGTAAAGTCATTGTTGAATGCTAATGTTTAACTCCAGGGAGTTTTAGACAATTATACAACCCAAGATACATGGGTCAGGACGGTGGAATACTTGTGAACAGAATGGTATGCATCCATCATTTGGGAATATACATATCAGGGTTTCGAATATTTGAATGAAAATGTCCCTTGTAAGTTCAGATATCTAAATATTTGCTGTCCAGTTATTGTTGCTATTTGGGGACTTTTAGAAGGAAATAGGTCACTGGGGGTTGGGTGGGATTTGAGAGCTTAAATCTTTCTCACCTTAATTGAAGTTTCCTCTATGCTTCATGCTTGTTTTTTGAAGATGAAAGTTCTTAGCTTCCTCCTCTAGCTGCCATGCCTACTGCTTGATGCTACCATTTTCCACTATAGTGTATTCTAACCTTGTAGAGACATAAATCAAAACAAAGTCTTCCCTCCATGAATTTTATTGGTCATAGTATTTTATCACAGCAACAGAAAAATAACTTATAAAGTGGATGACCAAATGGTTCAGCAGGTAAGGACACCAATGACAAGTTTGATCCCCAGGATTAATATGGTTGAAAGAGAAAACTGACTCTCACAGGATGTTCTCTGACCTTCACAAGCACACCATGGAACACACACACACACACACACACACATTATATACACACACACACACATTAAGAATTTACTTCATACTAACAAGCATACATGAGCCCTAGGTGCATGTGTGCCTCAGTGTGTGCACGCACGTGCATATATGTAAAGCCTATTCAATAATTCACTTGTGTCAGAAAATAAGTTATACTAACTCTTCTAGTGACAATCAAAAAAGATATCTCAAACAGAAACTGCTCTATGACCATTAGTATGACAAATTTAGTCATCAGATAGTCTCACGAACCCTGCACGAACTGTAGGGTTCTCTTGTTTGCCAAGAGTTCCTACTTCACATATTTTTCTGTAAGTTCTCATTACTGATGACTTTGGTTAGGCTTTGCTTTCAGGTGTGGAGAACAACGTGACTCAGTCTCATTCTTCTTGTGCTGTTCTGGGAAACATTTTAATCAGGAACCCTGGTGATTGCACAGCTCTCTGATCAGTTCCATATCTCTGGTTGATCACCTTCTTGCTCTCTTTCCTAGTATTTTGTGGTTTTGTTTCTGTTTTTTGTTTTTTTTTTTTTTGATTTGGGTAAAAGGATGAGTCCTCAACTGCTCCTTGTTGATAGCAAATGAGATTTTTCATAGATTTCTTACAAAACTGAAAATATTACCATGTTTTCTGGTGCGAAAAGTGAGTTTTAGTGATGGTTAATAAGTGCATAAGATTTTTATATAATATGTGACTATAAGTTAGTACTGAAACTCAAGTCCTCAGGCAAGTAGAGACAAGGAACCCCTGAATGGGGGTGAATGGCTCACGCTGTGTAGTTCAAGTGTAGATAACATACATTTGCCTTAGTATCCTTCACCTGGGCTCACTGCCTCTTTACTGTTCCTACCATCAGATGTTAGTAGATGCTATTGGTGTGAACCCTTCTCCCATTCCCCTCCCGCTCCCCCACTAACCCTCCTCCCTCCCCCTCCATCCCGGCCTAGGCCTAGGAAGGTGTGCATCCGAATAGACTAGGGTCCCAAAAAGCCAATTCATGCAGAAGAGACAGGTCCCAGTGCCATTATCGATGGCTTCTCAGTCTGCCGCCATTGGCAGCCACATTCAGAGAGTCCGGTTTTATCATATGCTCGTTCAGTCCCAGTCCAGCTGGATTTGGTGAGCTCCCATTATATCAGGCACACTGTCTCAGTGGGTGGACCAACCCCTCACGGCCCTAACTTCCTTGCTCATCTTCTCCCACCTTCTGCTCTTCAACTGGACCTTGGGAGCTCAGTCCATTGCTCTGATGTGGATGTGGATCTCTGTCTCTATCTTTATCCATTGAACGATATTTCTATGGTGATATTCAAGATATTCATCAATGTGTCTATGGGACAAGGCCAGTTCAGGCACCCTCTCCGCTACTGCCCAACGAGCTAGCTAGGGACATCCCTATGGACACCTGGGATTCCTTCTAGAGTCAAGTCTCTTGCCAACCCTAAAATGGCTCCCTTAATGTAGATATCTTCTTTCTTGCTCCAATATCTGCCCGATGGTATCTTCATTATGAAGCAGTAGCATATTTCGGTAAGAGAAGTCCTTAGTAGCCCATAATACTCTCCTTTCTCTCTTGCTTTTGTTGAATCCTTCAGGATTCTCAGCATGGAGGGAGAAGAAAGTGACATAGATGAAGACTCATGAACTCAGGGACAATGAGATTTGCAAAGTAATTTTCATTTCAACATAACTGGGTATGTTTTAATAATCTATACAGCATTATGAAGAGGAAAGCTGAGATTTAGAATTAACAAAGTTTCGACCTCTATGAAGTGTCTATGTTTATATAAACCTGTAAAACTTCACAAATAAGATTTCTGCATGACATTGATTATTAGCAGGGCACTGTTTCTTCCTATAGACCACAAAAAAAGAAATCTTTGAAACTTCCAAAATGCTATAATAGGGTGTCTGTGTACACCTAGAGATGGTTTATTCCTCTTATATTAATGAGTATGAGCCAATACTGGGCTTTTCGCTGAAGAGTGGGGATGGCTCACTGGGGACTGGGGGCTGGAGGCACTGCAATCCTTCACCTTCAGTCCTCCTGGAGTCAATGAATCTGGTCTCTTAGAGCGACTGATGAGGCCAAAGGTGAGTCTGTTTCAAAGTAAACTGAGGTTGCTGCATAAACTCCATAAAATGCCTGATTATTTCTAATCTGAAAAGAAAGAAAGAACTCTATCCTTAGATCAGATGTAAGTAATACCCACATTAGTGTGAAAGGAAGCCAGGTCTCAGAGGAGGAACGTGGGCCTTAGGAATTTTGATGATCAGTTCTTGTTCTCATAGTCTTTAGAAATATGAGAATGCAGGGCAGATGGCTCAGTAGATACGATTCCTGCATTGGAAGCATGAGTACTGGAATTTGATCCTCAGAACACACAAAGGAAAATAAAACTGTGCTTCGCTTCTTGATGCACATCATTAACTACAGTGTCAGAAAATCAGGAAAAAGACCAATCTTTATTGGCCAGTCAGAAGGCACATTAGCAACTACATACAATACTCTCTCTCTTTCTCTCTCTCTTTCTCTCTCTCTCTCTCTCTCTCTCTCTCTCTCTCTCTCTCTCTCTCACACACACACACACACACACACACTGAAAAGGACTGGGCAAATAGTTCATTTGCTGATTTAGTTGACTTGCATTCGATCTCTAGAAATCAGGGAAGACAACCTGAACTTATAATTCCAGGATCACTAAAGGGCTGTGGAGGCGGAAGGATCCTCCTTGGGCTTCCCTTATAAGCCACCTTAGTCTACTTGGTGAGTTCCAGACCAAGGAGGAACGCTGTGTAAAAACCAAAACCAAAACCAAAACCAAGAACAAGAAAGTATGCATGAGGAACAAAATCCCTCTGGCCTCTATACACATACATATACACAGACACATACACCATACACGCACACACACACGAACACACACACATGAACACACACACACACACAAACACACCTTGTTGCAAAATATTACTGATATGCTCTACAAGGTATTTTATTTATTGTGTTATAATTTTAAGTGACAGAATCTTTCTATTATTTTTTCTTCTTCTTTTTTAATTGATTTTTATTTAGATCTACATTTTTCTCTGCTCCTCTCTCCTTCAACTCTCCCCCCCAAATCCCCATGCTCCCAATTTACTCAGGAGATCTTGTCTTTTTCTATTTCAAAGGTAAATTAGATCTATGCATGTTTCTCTTAAGGTCCTCATTGTTTCTAAGTTTTCTGGGATTGTGACTTGTGGGCTGGTTTTCTTTGCTTTATGTTTAAAAACCACTTATGAGTGAGTATATGTGATTCTTGTCCTTCTGTGTCTGAGTTACCTCACTCAAAATGATGTTTTCTATCTCCATCCATTTTCCTGCAAAATTCAAGATGCCATTCTTTTTTCTACTGTGTAGTACTCCATTGTGTAAATGTACCACATTTGCCTTATCCATTATTCAGTCAAGGGACATTTAGGTTGTTTCCAGGTTCTGGCTATGACAAACAATGCTGCTATGAACAGAGTTGAGCACATGTCCTTGTCGCACAATTGAGCATCCTTTGGATATATACCCAAAAGTGGTATTACTGGGTCTTGAGGAAGGTTGTTTCCTAATTTTCTGAGACCACTTCCTAAATATAACCCCAGTAGCATAGACACTGGGAGAAACAATTAATACATGGGACCTCCTGAAACTTAAAAGCTTCTGTAAAGCAAAGGACATGGTCAACAAGACAAAATGACAGCCTACAGAATGGGAAAAGATCTTCACTAAACCCACATCAGACACAGAGAGGTCTGTTCTCCAAAATATACAAAGAACTCAAGAAATTGGTCATCAAAACAACAAATAATCCAATAAAAAAATGGAGTACAGACCTATACAAAGAACTCTCAAAAGAGGAATCTAAAATGCCTGAAAGACACATAAGGAAATGCTCAACATCCTTAGTCATCAGAGAAATGCAAACAAAGCAACTCTGAGATTCTACCTTACACCTGTAAGAATGGACAAGATCAAAAACACTGATGGCAACTTATGCTGGAGAGGTTGTGGGGTAAAGGGAACAATACTCCTGTATTGCTGGTGGGAATGCAAGCTGGTACAGCCCCTTTGAATGTCAGTGTGGCGATTTCTCAGAATCTTTCTATTATTTTAAATCACTTACTGGCATAGGAAATCACTTTATCTTCAGTCTATTAAAACGAATGACTATAATTCCCAAAACGTTTGATAGTTTTGACTGACTACAACTATACTGGTGCCAAAATGATTATTTTCTTCCCATCCCAAAAACTTTTATTTTTTTTTCCACCTCATTCTAGAGCAGCTTTTTCTGCTTAGTATTATTGATAAGGCTTTCTCTTCTGATCTGGGTACAGCATTGTGCCTTGTAAGATGCACAGCTTGATCACAGCCCATGCCAGTCAGACATAATAGCATCTATGCCCAAGTCTGGCAGTCAGAACATTCCTAGAAAGGAGAAATGTGCCCTGAGTTTAAAAGACAAGAGTTAAAATGCTGCCAATTTAAATAATAGTTTACAGAAATTATAGAAGAATATCACTAATCTAAGGGAAGGTGTGAATGAAGCAAAAGAAAGCATTACAGTATTTATTAAAATGTCTTATACATAAAATACAGAAAGCTAAGCAATTAGTAAAATCTATGACTGATATAGTGTCAATATATTCAAAACAAAGACATGCTTTCAAATAATGTAAAACTGAACAAACATATGAGCAGTCACTGGCCAGAAAACTTAAAACTATACTATCGCATAGAACACAGGTCCATGCGATAGCATCCACATGAGCAAGTGTACAACCTCCTGTAGTTACAGTTCCAAGGGATCTGATGCTCTCTTCTGGACCCAGTGGACACTGGTTGCACATGATGAACATAAATACATGTAGGCAGTCATCCTTATACCTATCATTAAGATAAAATGTCTTTTTTACAATTTGCGTATGTTTGTCATTTACAGTGCATTGTTTGGATTGGATATAAATTGTATATCAGCTTTGTGGGGCTATTTAATGTAAGCATTTTTCTTAAACTCATGTTTTTATTGTAAAGATTTTCAGCAATACAGCAATACTAACTGCCATAATCTAAATGTTGTCCATTCAATCTTTGTAACTTATTCTTTCTATTGAACTGAAACTTTGTGCTTGGCAGCCGTTTTTCACAGCCCGCTCACACCCCATAACAGCAGCTATCCTACTCTCTGCTTCTATGTGCTCAGCATCTTAATATTCTGAATGTGAGGTCTCGTACAATTGGCCTTTCTACATCTAGTTCATTCATTTAACGTGTTCCATCAGCACCCATGCTGACACCACAAGGTATCCTTCTATTTAAAAGTTGAATATTACCTCTTTGTGTACATGCACAACACTTTCTTTTTGTATCCATCCATTGATAGATACCTGGGTCATTTCAGTCCTTTAGCTAATAATGATGCAGTGGATATAACATATACTGCTTTCAGTTCCTTTAGCCATATTTTATGAATCTGACATCACACTTATATGAAAACCAGATGATACTACAAATAATGAAATTCCAGATTAGCTATAAATCACAAAAATGAAGGGTAAGGACCATATGTTCTTCTCAAAAGACAAGGAAGATACGCTTGGTGAAATTCAACATTCTTTCATGATAGAGCTGCTCAGCAAACAATGGTTTGCAGAAACATGCCTCAACACAGTGAAGGTAGTATAGGATGAATTTCTATGTAACATGATATCCATAGTGGGAAAGAAGTGCTTCCTCTAATAACTGGGACAGAAAAGGAAGTCCCATTCAGCTGCTTCTAGCTATCACAGTACTTGAAGCACTAGCAAGAGTAAGTAGGAAAGAAGAAGTAAATAGAAAAATATTTCTGAAAGAAGAAATGTTGAATTTTTCTCATTGAAAGGTTTACTTTACATGTATGTGTGTATTTCTATGTCTATATGTTATGTATATGTGTGCAAGTCCTGTGACCAGAAAGTAACTTAGAGGTAGAATGCTAGCCTAGCATGTACAAGTCCCCAGTTCAATCCAAGGTTATTTTCTGAATGCAATGAATATTGCCACTCAGTCAACATCTTTAAACTTGAATAATGAGAATGTTTCCCTTAATATGACAGATGAAATTGAATTCCCATGCCTAAGATGCCCATGCAACCATGTGCTCTATGGAACACTGGCTTTTCTTCTGAGAACTAAGATTAGTGTGTGTGTGTGTGTGTGTGTGTGTGTGTGTGTGTGTGTGTGTGTGTGTGTGCAAAGCAGATGGTGAATACCTGACCACTTCCCATGGAAAAGATTAAAAACAGAGGAATTCATGATTTTTCCTTGCAGACAGCATTCTATATGTGTTGTTGCAGTTTTTCTTCAGAAATTAAGCAATCCCTCTGTGCCTCTTTGGAAGAAACTTATCAAATGCATGTGCCTGGTTTTCTTCACTTTATTTCAAGCACCTATTCCTGTGTTTAATTTGCTTTGTATTCTCTTAATTCTAGAAATCATAGTTGTGAGTAAATCTAACAACTGAATCTTACAAGTTCTCCTGGAGATGCAGGGGATTGCCTGGGTCATCACTGATGCACAGAAAATGGTTTACATAAATGGCACTGTGGAGTAACAGGCACCCTTTGGGGGAATTTTGTTTCATTAGATCTAGATAACTGCTTAATAGTGTGTGTCAAAACTCATCATATAAACACACAGACATTTGCAAAATTATACATAATACTGCAATATTATTGATGTTTCATTTTGATGTGCAATATTGTGAAATATCAATTTAGAGAAACTAGCCCTCATATAGGGCTGAATTAAAGACTAATGGTACATTATGTTTTCAACCATACTCTACTCTGGATTGTATTTGATGTACCATTGTATACGTTAATACAACACACCTACTGAGCCATATACACTATATCATTATGCCCTAATATTTTTACATAAGCCCTTTCCAAATGGCTTATTGTCAGGTATATTTAGACCATTTAAAGCCTCTCACCAGATAATCCAAAGAAACAGTGACATAGATTGGGGGAAAATTGGGAAATTCTATAAATTATTTGATGTTTATCATTTATGCTAACCAAGGTCAATAGGCACACTTGTCATAAGGACCTGGTTGATCATCACGTATATTATTTTGTATTGTTTTGTTGTTATTGTCTGAGAGAGACTTCCCTCAAAACCCCTTGATAGAGCTAAGCCTACTTTTAAAGATCAGAAGCCCCCTAGAGGGAAGAAATCAAGGTCTGAATGTCTTCCTTTGTCAGTTCTATGTTCTGAAATTCTAACAAACAGGAACTATTCAGTCGCAGGTTTACTAGGTGGAAAAAAGTCCTAAAAGCATGAATTAAATGGGTGTCCTGATAGGCATATGCCACTCCTGACTTTTACCCATAGAGGGATATGTTGTTTTCCATGTGCTCCTTCTGAATAACCCCAGGTGTTAGAGTGCATGTCCCTACCACCTTGCTACACTGCAGCAAAGTTAGACATGCGTATGCGAATTCAACTTGGGAAATGATACAAGAGGATTGGAAGTTCAAGATCATCTAAACCCATAAAGCAAGTTTGAGGTTAAGACAGAATACAAGAGACCCTGTCTCAGAAAAAATAAGTTTGATTCAGATGATTATATTTAATTTTTTTGTTCAGTCTCTTTGCCAATCAGCCATATAAATCTTCAATGTGTTTAAATAGATACCATCTATTCATAATTTAGAACATTTTGTCATTTTGGCACTGGAGAACATCTCATTTATGTAAATGCCTTTCTCTTTTCTTTAAAACTTGATGGATTTGTTCCCTCCTTTATGAGTTCTCCAGTTATGGTAACAAAACAGTTGTCAACTTAGTTTTGGATCCATCATAAGCAAATTTACATTTTCTCTCTCCCCATTTAGAAAACCTTTCTCCTTTTTCTTTACTTTTGCAACTCAAAGTTGATTTCAGGTTATGCAGGAAGGCAGCTCATAATGGCCATGTTTGCATCAAGGACAACAAGTTATTTTAGCATTAATATGGCATCATTTCCTATACTGTGTCATTTGATAGGATTTCATTTTATGCATACTTATCATACTTCTTCTTATTCAGTTTCCAACATCAGACATATCATTGCTACAAACAGATCTTCCCAGCCGTCTGTCATAACTTTTGTGCCTCTGGAGTCCTCCATCTATCATAATGACTTGAATTCTGTGATACATTTTGTTTGTGATAGTTGGCCATCAAATATGCCACAATGCAGATAATCTATTTGTTGGTCTACAGTACTCTTTCTGCTAAGTTCGTAGGTAAAACAATAAATTTCACCAAGAATCACATAAATTCATAAGCATAATTACTGTCGTATTTGGTTTCATTTATATAATCTTCATTTTAGTTTTAGGCTCCCTTTTTCATATCTCAGGCACAAACTACTGAACTTAAAGTGACTCATTTGTCTGAATATATGTGTGTATATATATATATATTCATATTCTTAAAATCTATTTAAAATATTGGAATACCTTCAGTAAGAAATATTCAAGAATCTGAGGAAACATGCAGATTCAATTAAGATTATAAAATAAGAAATAAGATGGAGATTCCTAGATATGTGAACATGCTTTAGTAATTGGACATCCACTATCTAATAGGTTAGTTTGAGTAGTTGTTGTAGTTCATGGAATGAATTTTTGTTGCAGATGTTTGTTGCAGATCTTGATAAATGATTATGAAGATTTTCCAAGCAAATAAAACAAAATGTGAGAGACAGGTGACTTTCTCTCTAGGGCAAATAGACCTTCGACAAGCAGTTACACAATGAATAAGAATTGTAATGAAAGCAGAAAAACAAGTCTAGCATGGGTCTTGAATTGTTTAAAACTGAGTTCTGTAATAATGCTACAAAAGCTGCTTCCTGAGGCTACTGGAGCAGATAGCACAATGCTGGTGTGAAAAAAAAAATAGAAACACTTTGTCTCACAGCTCTTGACTTCAGATACTGGACATTTGTAGCCCTGGGGAGAAATCTAAATGCTAGCCAGGTGTGTACTTCTGAACACCGAAGAGGAGATACTTCTTTGCTGGTTCTAGCTTTGAGCAGTTGCCAGCATTCTAGGTGTGTGGCTGGCCATACAATGTCATTCCCCACCCTCAGCATCTGCACACATCTACTTCTCCAGTCATATCCTCCTCTGTGTGTGCTCAAACTTCCCCTTGCCTACTCTCTGCAAGGGATGCTTTGTGCTTTGTTAGTTCCCATGTGCAGAGAACAGTACCATCTTGCCAACTCAAAGTCTTTACTTATATGCAAACACTTTTGCGTATGAAGGTGGAATATGCCCTTTCTGGGACTAGGAATTGACAAAGTGGCAGACCTTTGTTCTGCATACTGTTGTGAGAGTAATACAGTCAACATGCCGATACAGAGTAAGGCAGTATATAAAATATAGAATGAAGTTAAGCACACCAAAGAACTTTGGTATGCAGTGAAGAAGAAGGTTCAAATGCCTGGGGAAGGCTGTGCTTCAGTAAGTGGTTAGGCATGCTAAAAGAAAAAAGGGAAAGGAAAGAAGAGCATGCTTTAAGCAATGAAAGTAAAAAGAAAACTCATTTTAATCAGTTTTAATTAGTTGTATAGTTTGAAAAATAAACTGTATTAAAATAATACATGTTGAATAATTGTATAACCTGTCAGTAAAATATTTTTCAAATGTAACTAAAGATGGAAATTAGAATGAATATAAAGTATGAATAAAATTCACTTTAATTCCCAGATGATAATAAATCCAACAGCCTAAAAACAGATCAACTTATCAATCTGGCAATACACTTGTATTGGTCTGAAGTTTATGCATCAAGTATTTTTATATACCACTTTTTGAGAAGACAGATATTGTGATAAGAAAATGAACAAAGAAATTGAGAATGCTATTGCATAAGTGATGGTGTTCAAATGACTTATAAACTCACAGAAACATACAATTTACTGATATAGAGAAATGTGAATAAAAAAGAAAACTAGTGGCAGGGTAGCATAGATGGTCTGTGGATAAGAGCATCTACTGTTCTTCCAAATGAATCCAGAGGCTGGTTCTCAGCACACGCATTGGTGGGCTCATAACCACCTGTAACTCTAGCTTCAGGGGCTCCCATACACTTTTCAGGCCATTACAGATACCTGTATTCACAGACATATACATACACAGAGACTCATACATGCATAGAGTTCAAATATCAAAATTAAAATCTTTAAATAAGCTAATTCTATTTCAAAACACTTTCAAAGGACACATATAAAAATATATTCCTAAATAATGTTCGAAATGAAGTGTGGGCAAGCTGGCAGCTGCAATTAGGGGAGTGTGGAAACTAAAGATTCTACTGACAATGTGGTACTGAAGCAGCTTACATATTTAGTAATTCTGCACAATAATATTAAACTCCCTTATTATTTATTTATTTTAGTATGCATGTGTGAGAGAGAGTGGGGTGAGTGTGTGCCTGTGAGTGTGTCGTAGAGACATGTGTGCAGCAGCATGTCGTGAAGGCAGGTGACAACTTGCAGGGGCTATCTTTTCTTACCACATGGATTCCTAGGATCAAACTCAGGTTCTCAGGCTTGACCAAAGTGCCTTTACTGGCTAAGTTGTCTCATGGGCCCTATCAATTTATCAATTCTACTCCAAAGAATTGAAGCAATTGCAATTATCACTTCTGTTTGATCATAGAAATCCTCACTGGAATTGCATAATGATCAATGAAATTTGAACTCTAAGGTGAGGTTAGCTATATGGAGCACAACCACATTGTTTCACAGTGTGCAACTGATGAGTGTTTTATAGTAAAATGATACATGAATATATTATGTAGAGGTGGGACAGAACATCACGTAAGCACGTGTACTTTGAACTGCATCTATGTGTACATATGTATATATGTGTTCACATATGTAAGTATTTATATATATTCAGTATATAAAGTAAAATCTTTTATTTTACAGTTCTATTTCTTTATTTTTTATGTATGTGTGCATATGTGCACCTGAATGCAGGTGTTGAAGGAGGCCATAAGAGTGTGTCAGATCACCTTAACTTATAGATGTTTCTATCCGTTTTGCAACTAGCTGATAAGAACTTGGGTCCTTTCTAAGAGCAAAAGGAGCAGTTAACCACTGAGCTATCTCTTCCCCTATAAAATCTTAACAATAGTGGTTTCTCTGCATATCCTAATAGGTTTATTTATTTTTGTTTTTGTAGTTTCCGCCTTAAATATTCAACTTGTTCTCAACTGTGTATAATATTTGTGATTGGTTATATTAATTAACAAATTATTTATCATTTTGTGCATATACATATGTGTATGTGTCATATGAGTTTGTATAAGGCATGTTCTTGCAGGAGTACTCAGTGTCCAGAAGATGGTGTCAGATCTCCTAGAACTTGAGTTACAAGTAGCTGTGAGCCACCATATTGCTACTGGGAACTAAGCTGGGTTCTCTGCAAATGTAACCAGCACTCTCAACTTCTAAGCCCCACCATGATTGTTTCTAACGGTAACATTTTATCATATAAATAATATGTATATGTTGGTTTTCAAAAAAGCAACATTCAAATCAATTTATAAAACATAAATAAGAGAAAGGAGTCAACCCTTGCTCTGCTCGCCTAATAAAGACTGTCATCTTTTAGAAGTTATCCTTCTTGGTATCATTTCTACATTGAGACACAGACACACACAGGGAGATATGCACACACACAAAATAATTTTTAAACACATATCTATGCTCACACATAGACACACATATATACATACACACAATAATACACATACATATGCATACACATATATTCACACATATTATTATAATTAAAATTATTTTTTAAATTTTACTATTTTATATGTTATAGGTTAAATATAGGTATTTAGCCTGAAGGTTTGTCTGTGTACTATTGTGTGTGCCTGATCATCTTGCACCAGAAAAGAACACTGAGATCTCTGGAACTAGAGCTAAATATGGTTGTGAGTTCCCATATGGGTGCTGGGAATTGAACTCAGGCCCCCTGGAAGAGCAGCCAGGGCTCTTAACTACTGATCTATCACTCCAAATAGAATGTAAAAGTACTATTAACATTATTTAGATTCACTGTGGTAGTCTGAATGTAATTGGTCCCCATAATCTCTTAGGGAGTGGCACTATTCGGAAGTGTGACTTTGTTGGTGTAGATATGGCCTTGTTGAAGGAAGTGTGTCACTATGGAAGTAGGCTTTGAGGTTTCCTATGCTCAGGATACTGCCAAGTATGTCATCCAACTTCCTGTAGCCTGCAAGCCAAGATATAGCCCAAACAATGTCTACCAGCATGCAGCCATGCTCTCTATGATGATAATAGACTGAACCTCTGAAACTGACAGGGACCCCTTTAATTAGATACTCTCCTTATAAAAGTTGCCTTGGTCATGGTGTTTCTTCAGAGCAACAAAAACCTTAGTTTTTTTTTTTTTTTAAGACACACATAGTTTGGTTTTCCTGAAAAGCAAGCCCACATAGTCTGAAGGATAGTCCACGTTCCTTAAACAGTGCAGCCGGCTTCCTGAATGTTCCATCAGCCACCTCAGGGATGTGAATACCGTGATCAGTGTCCTTTTCTCCTGCATACTGCTGAGGATTCACAATGCTGAAACTTACTGAAAATATTCTTCTGGATTCATATTTTTTGGCTCAACTCAGAAAATAAATGACAATATTCTTAGTATAAAGGGATGTTTCCCTCAGTCTCTTTACCATTTCAGCAGAGACGCTAAATTCGCATTATATAATCTCTCGTCCTCTAAGCCAGCTGTGTTTTCTGTTTGTCAGCTGCTTCAAGTGATTTTCTAACAGCTGGGGTTTTTTTCAACCACATTTTACCCCAATTATCTTTCTCCATGATCTTAAACGCTATTTCAAATGATTTTTTCCTCCTGATTCAATACACATGTTTATAGTAAGACATTAAGAAAATAGAGAATGAAATGACAATGGAAATCAGAGTCAGCTATAATGCTCCTACTGATGCAAATAATGTTTCTTCTTTTATTTTTTATTTTCACTAGTCAGTTTCCCACAGAAGTACAGCAGTCATACACACACACACATACACACACACACACACGCACACACACACACACGGGTACATGCTCATTCAAACACATGTGATTATATACTCACAGAGGCACAGATACACAGGTATGCACTCCCAGTCTCGCACACAAAATCTTTTAACTTGTGACTTTCACACTCAATAACAGTGTTTTATACTTTCCAATTCTGTTAGCCTTTGAGTACAGATGAACTGTTTGCAGGTATCCTCAGCTCCTCACTTTTATTCTCAGGGTCTCCTCATCACTATGGCAGCTCCATCTCTCACCACTCGGGCCCCACATTAGAGACACTTGTGTGAGTTTTCTTCCTAAAACAACCCACATCCTAAGCTGCAAAAACACTTAGTAGCAGTATCTAAAAGAACAGTTGTCTACCTGTGAGTCGCGACCCTGTTGGGGGTTGATCTGCCCTTTCACAGTCATCACCTGATACCATTGGAATGTACAGATATTACATTCTGAATCACAGCAGCAACCAAATCACAGTTATAAAGTAGCACTGGAAATAATTTTATGGTTATAATTCACAACATGAACTGTACTAAAGAGTGGCAGCATTGAGAAGGCTGAGAACCAGTGCTCTAAAAGACCTTTAATAAAAGTAATCGAATCACTGACATCTCCCTCAATCCCCCACTGTCAATCCCTGACCAAGGCAATCAACATTTCTTTTGTATTCCATGAGAGAAATTTTCCACTTCTACCCAGAACGCCCTTATCAGTGACTGCACGTCACCCTAGACCAGCATTGCTGTTCAGAGGATCTCATATATTGTCCTTGAGATAAAATACCCAGGCAGAGGCAACAGAAGGGAGGCAAGGTTTCCTCTAGTTCAAAGTTCAAACTACACTCCATCAAGGCAGGAGTCAGAAGAGGACACTGTACAGTGACTTCTTGCTCAGTGTCTTTGCTAGACCTGTGCAGTCTAGGTTCCCAGCGACAGTTAAGATGGCTCTTCCCACATTCTGTAAGGTAATCAATACAATCTGCAATAAGCATGCGCAGAGGCTGGACTCTCAGGTGACTCTACATTCCCATTCCATGAAACTGACAAATAGAGCTAACCTTGCAAGTCTCCATCAAATGAAAAATGAAACCCAAGTCTGCATCTTATAGTCTGAGGACCTGGGTGACAGGTTCCTGTTGCTCACTGAATTTGTCTCGTTCCTCCTGTTTTACTCAGTGCCAGCCCCAAGTATTTCCACAATGACCCATGGACATGCTGTCTTAGCTTCTGAGGAACTTTATAGGTTTCATTTGCTCTGCAAACAGACATTTCCCCAGGTGTCCTGGGGTTCAGTTCACATAGTTATTCCCACTTCATTTAGGTCTTGTCCAAATGTCAACACCTCAGACACCCCCTTCTTATCCAAACTATTAAAAGTCATCACCTGTGACTTTTCCTCTATATTCTGCTTAATATTTCTACACAGCATTTATCACTAGGTCTTTTGGTATATATTGACCTCAATGTAATCCTTATATCTATATAATATAGGCTGAATGAAAATAGAAACATTATCTTTTTTATCATTGTTTCCAATGTCTTAACAATGGGTGACACATAGTAGGCCATTGTGAATTTAATTCTCTTTGCTTATTAGACAATTTTTTCTTTTATGTGAGAAGTGGCATTCTCACATATTGAGGAGGAGTGGGCTTGCTTTTGGTTCTGGCCGCCCGGCTCTTGGCTGCCCAGCTAGCTTAAACCCCGAAATAACCACACGGAAATTGTATTAATTAAATTACTGCCTGGCCCATTATATATATATAGCCTCTTTTTGGCCAACTCTAACTCTTGATCTAACCCATTTCTATTAATCTGTGTTCACCACGAGGTTGTGGCTTACTGGGAAAGCTTCTAACCAGCGTCAGTCTCGGGCTGGAGAACCATGGCATCTGCCACACTACCTTTTTCCCAGCGTTCTGTTCTGTCCACTCTGCCTATCTGATTTCTGCCCTATCAAAATGCCAAGGCAGTTTCTTTATTCAACCAATGAAAGCAACACAAATACAGAAGGTCCTCCTACACCAGCATTCTTTTTGGTGTTTTATATATAATCCAAAAAATAACTTATAATATCAAAATAATTTAACATTATTTAACAATATTGTAAAATTTAGCATTTTACAGGGCTATCTTTAATGCCATTTTTACCCCAAGCTATGCTTCTTTCAAAATCCTTTGAGAATAAGTATATTCTTATAATTTTATAAGCACTGAGTTTTTTCATCTCTTTTTGTTTTCCATTAGCTTTTGAAAATAAGTGTTTTATTTCACCATTTTAAGTAGCATTAATTTGAGATCATTTATATACTAGGCCTAGAACACAAGGAGCTACCTGTATAGAGCATTAATTTATTTTTTAAAATTAACTTTTATTGATTTGTTGTGGTTTTCACATCATGCATCTGGATCCTACCCATGCCCCTAATCCCAGCAACTGCCCTCTGTTCTTGCAACCTCCCTGCATGCAAAACAAAAATAAAATTTAAAAAACCCAAACCCAAACCAAACAAATAAAGCAGAACAGGAAAAAAGAAAAGAAGAAGAAGAAGAGGAAGAAGAAGAAGAAGAAGAAGAAGAAGAAGAAGAAGAAGAAGAAGAAGAAGAAGAAGAAGAAGAAGAAGAAGAAGAAGAAGAAGAAGAAAGAAGGCCTGGTGAGTCACACGCACATTTCACCCTTTAGGCCTTCATCTTCATTTGCCAGATATTCATTAACATGAGTCACTGTTATGGTTAGAGGCCTCTATCCTCTGTCACACAGTCACAATGGGCTCTCACTGAGACCTCCTGGAATTCCCCTCCTTTGTGCTGTGTCCTGAAGTTCCTGCATTTTTAGATCTGACATGCACCCCCCAGTCCTTACATTGTTGTTTCATACATAGATCTAAATTCCATAATGTTATCTTTCTTCTAATACATAGCCTCAGAGGGTCAAAGGAATTTGCTTCAATAGAGTTCTGACACTTTGTAGGCATTCAATATTACCAGACATTAATATTACCTGGTAATAAATATTCTGTTAGTAAATATATAATATTTATAGTACAGTTTAATAATAATCTATAAATAATAAATAAAGTTAAAGTTACCAGGAGGGGGCTATTCCTATATTTCTCATATTGTCTTCAATTTCTGTCCAGTACTGGAATTGTCACTGAGAAGCTTTCCAAGGGCCTAAGACAGACGAGTAGGTATTTTGAAGAAGGAAAAACAGGAGAGGAAAGGAAGCTAGGGTCTAGACACCAGCACGCAGAAGGAATGCCATGAAGATAGTAGCATGTAATTAAGAAGGCATGTCCTCTGCATCATCTCATCTTCTATATTGTGAATTTGTCTAATTATATCCTCCTGAGGGAAAAACAGATCCCTTTCCAAATTTCATTGTAGTCTGTATACTCACCTCTGATGCTGCTACACATCGGTATAGCACAGTAGATATGTCAATAGATGTACACACAATACTATTGCTAACATTCACAGAACCGATATGTGAGAATGTGGTGTGTGTGTGTGTGTGTGTTTGTGGTGTGTGTTTCATATGTTGGAGAGATATGTGATGTGTGTGTGTATATATGTGATGTATGGTGCAGGATATGTGTGTGATATGTGTTTGATATGTGTGGGAGAGATGTTTGAACAGTGTGTAGGTATATATGTATGGTATATGATATGTTTGTGCAATGTTTTTGACATGGACGGGAAAGATATGTGATGTGAGGTGTGTGTGGGCATATGATATGTGTGTAGTGTATGTTTGATATGTTTGTGATTTATGTGATATGTTTGTAAATGTGTGTGTGTATGATATATATGTTGTGTGATCAACATGTGTATGAGAAATGTGTGGTGTGCATGTGAGCATGTGGTATGATATGTGTGTCATGTGTTTTTTATATGTGTGTGAGAGGTGTGATGTGTGTATGTGGTATGTGGTGTATGATATGTGTGTGATATTTGATATGAGCAGGAATGATGTGTGATATGTGTGTGTGTGTGTGTGTCTGTGTGTTCCTTGTGAACTCATCTGAGGCAGAACTCTCTACTGGTACTTTCACTATTTAACAATTCTTGAACAAAATACTCGCTTTCTTTTCTTGTGTCCTGACCAGCAGTGTAGAAGTGTTCAGCTGTAATCCAAGTTCATAATCACTGAGAATCAACATTTATTCTTTGTGGGTGGTAGGAAGTTGTATGCTATAAAAATGGAAAGACACAATGCTGTGTTTCTTCATTCTTTGTTACCACTCATTGTTTTCATTATCTATTAAATTCGTCCATTTATTTTTCCTTATATTCATCTTCCATTTTCCTTACTCTCATTACCCTAAATGTATTCCATAAGAATTATATTTCAAATACCGAGCTTATTTTTCGCATAGCAATAAAACATTAAAATAACTTATACTCCTTTTGATAAATGGAGTTATTTGAACTTCATAAAGCCCTAAGAAAAAATTTATAGTGTAACTGAATAATAAACACAGCTAGTGGAAGTCTTGGAGGTCTGGAAGGGAAATGAAACAATGTCCGCTTCTTCCCATCTCGTATATCTAATCCAATTTTCAGATCCAAGATCCATTCTACTCATTTAAACAGCACATAAACTTCTTTGACATTTAATTATATTATGTATATGCCTGGTACGAAAGGAGAACTGACAGAATGAAAAGTTCATTGAGTGTTTTCCTGGCTGCTAACCAATGAAATGCTCCCTGATATGGGACAGAGCCTAACAAATGCAGGTGGGTGTTAGGGCACCAGCAGTAAATTCTCCATCCTTAAGAGACTGGAGGGAAGGACTGAGGGGTAGCTCGCTCAACTGTGGCTTCAATTGACAGGGAATTTTTGTTGAGATCGAAATGACATTTAATAGGCTCAGCATGAGCTTGATAAGATCTTGTATTATCAAGGGACATTTAATCCAGTATAATTATCGGCTTCAGGTTGAAGGCAAGTCACCCTCGCTTTCAATACTTGCCTGCCACGGGGAGAAGACTAGTGCAATGGTGTTTTGAAAGAACTTAGACATTTGTGTGTAACAGAACATGGAATGAGTGTTTATTTATAGGAATTTACAGGATGACTGTAGAAGGCAGATGTAAACTCCAGATCACTCAGAACTGGAATTACAGTTATAAGCTCTACAGCATTGATTCTGGGAACTGAACTCTAGACCTTTGCAAGAGCCTCAAGTGCTCCTAATGGCTGAGCCATCTCCTAAGTACTGAGGGATGGATATTTAATCCCAATTGGTGCTTACACTGCATTTTAAAACATTAAAATAAAGTTTTTCAAGGTTAGAGTTAGAAAAAGTTGGCACATCTTCGAGCCATCTTCCTAGAGAAGGAATATGCAGACATATTTCATCTGGAAGGTGTGCATGGGAAAGCATACCACCAGGGATTGTTTATGGGGACAATCTTTCTTCACCTAAATCATCATGAGTAGTAGAATCTAGCTTCTGTCAGACAAGGCCCATCTCTCAGCTGCTGTCTGATCAGATGTCTTTTATCAACCAGGGGCTTGCTTGTCTTTGGTTTATGCCAGGGAAATTTGAGTCTGGGCAGCAGACAAAATCAGTGACAAGTCTCGGTGGCTTTTTTGTTCTTTATGTCCCAAATTCTTTCTGATTTCATTGGGTTGTATTTAAAAAAATAATCAGTGCATTCTAGATGCATGTTGAATTTATGTAAAGAGTAATAAAAGCCATCCTTGTGGATGATGGGGGATAATTTAGGTGACGCTTACTCCTCGTAGGGTCCTCTTGTGAGAACTGGATGGAAACTGAGCAACTTGTTTTAGGTTTTCCGACTTCTGCAGGGGAAGAATGGGGTAGATAGAGAAACTGGACTTTTTAAAGATAAACATTTTATTAGTACTCACACAAAGATTGTGGAAGTGATATAGATTTTACCAATGCCACATATTCAATTTTACCAATTCTTTCTCTTAATATTTATTTTTTTATTTTAGTATATACATATTTGTGTGAGGATGTTATGTATATGTGGGGACAGGTGGCTGCAGAGTCCAGAGGAGGTAATCATGGAGATACTGGAGCTTGGAAACATCATCTCTGGGTTCTGGGAACTGAAACTGGACCCCATACAAGAGCAGTATGCACATCACAACTGAGCCATCTGCCCACGTGAATTTTACCAAATCTGCCTCCTAATGAAGGTTATGTAGGCATCTTTCTTACAGTGTCATAGTTAAAGCACCACGCCAGGACATTGTGTTAATCCATGCAGATTCCCCAGGTCTGTATATTTGTTGTTGTCCTGGAATGTCTCATGAAACCTGATCTTGATGTCTAAGACACTTCTGCCTGTGAGGGTATCTCAGACTTTCCTTATATATTTATTTATTTATTGGCTGTGCTGGACAGATGTCCATTACTGGAGCCAATACCTTTGATGATCAACTTAGCAGCAGGGTTTATTCTGGTCATAACTTGGGAGGTTTCAAGTACCTCACGCCTGTGACAAAGGGATGCATAGTGATAGCAGCATAAGGTAGGGAAACATGGCTTACCTTCTGACACAGGATAAAAGGAAGGTCTATGGCCTCCAATCCCCACCTGCAGAGCATACTTACAAGGACCTAACAACCTGTCAATAATCCCTACCCCTTAAAGACTTCATTGCTTCCGTGAGGACCAAGCCTTCAACGCATGGCCATTGGGGACATTTCATATCTAGTTACAGCATGGAAACAGTGATTATTTTGAAAAATTCTGAGCAAATGTTCTGTGGTTTATCCTAATTTAGGATTGGTCTCTTTTCTCTGAATTTCTGAATTTGGAGAAAAAGTCGGTAGATCTCACAAGATATTTTAAGAGTTTATATTGTCAGGAGGGTGTATCAGTGCTCCTATAAACTGTGAGTTTGATCCACCATTGAGTTACTGTTTATGCTTGTTAGGGTTTTCTGTTTTGTTTTTTTTTTAAATAAATAAATACAAAACTTGCCAGAAGCTATGATCTTCTGGGAAGAAAGAACTCAATTGAGGAAAAAAAAAATGTCTCCATAAGATGGGTCCACGGGCAAGTCTCCTGTACATTTTTTTTTTTTTTTGATTAGTGATTGATGTAGGAGGGCCCAGCTCACTCTGGGAAGAGCCAGCCCTGGGCAGACGATCCTGCATGAAACAAGAATGTAAGCTGAGAAAGTCAGAGGGAGCAAGAAAGTAAGCAGCACTCCTGCATGGTCTCTGTTTAGGTACAGTCTCTGGGTTCATGTCCTGAATTCCTGCCTTGACTTCCCTTCATGATGGGTTATGAAATATAAGTTCAAATAAATCCTGTCCTCCCCAAATTACTTTTGGTCAGGATTTTATCACAGAAAGAAGGAAGCAGAGTCATGTTTTACCTAGTTGTCAGACAAATATTTACAGAACTTATTTGCAATGTTTTTGTAATTGATGTTTTCCTATTGTGTCTACATTTTATCTCTCTCTCTCTCTCTCTCTCCTCCCTCCTTTCCTCCCCTCCCCCCTCTCTCTCTTTCTTTTTTTCTTTCGTTTTGAAACAAGGTTTCTGACTGACCTAGGACTTCCTATAAAAACAAGGCTGGCCTTGAACTTATAGATATTCACTTGCCTCTGTCCACCTTGAGTTCTGTGCTGGTATTAAAGGCATGTGCCACCACACCCAGTACCCTTCTGCTTCTTATCCTTCTGCATCTATCTCCCAAGTGCTAACTTTACAGGTGTCCGTACCCACACCTGACTTCTATGGCACAGGTACTGGAACCTAGGGCTTCATGCCTGGGAGACAAGCACTCTATTAACTGAACTATATCCCCAGCTCTGTTCTCTCTCTTTTCATACATTCAGTTGCTCATTAATTTTAGTACATATACATTAATATACAGTTAGTGATTTGGATCAAAATATTCTCTGTTGGATTCCTTTTACTGCTCAAATTGTTAGTTGTACTCATTGGGAATTGTCAACTTGCTCTGCACAGACGCCCATGTAGCTTAGCTGTTTGTGATGACATACGTCAATAGCAATGCTGAAAAAGCTTCAAATTCAAAATAAGAAAGTAAATTTATCAGATTAATCACAAGTCAATCAGTTGAGATGATTAATATTGACTGCCAGCTTGAAATGATTAAGGATCACCGTGTAAGATAATCTCCAGGCATGACTGTAAGTGTATTTCTAGGTTGATTAATTGACAGGGTGTGGAGAACCCCTCCTTGCCAGTGGATAGCACAAACCCATGGGCTGACATTCTGTACTGAATAAAAAGAATGCAAACTGCGATCTAAGCACCAACATTCATAGCTTCTTGCTTCCTTACTGCTGCTGAGACGTGACCAGCTGCTGTCATATCTTTCATGTCGTGCTGGACTATTGTCTCAAACTGTTCAAAGTCAACTTTTCTTTCTTTAAGTTGTTTTTTTTATCAAGTATTTTGTCCAAGCACAAAGTAAGTAATGCAGTCACAGGTCAGTCAGCAGTGGGTTTTAATGAAGGGTGTATGCCTCAAATGCACTTCTTTGCATGAAAATAGAAGCCAGGATTAAATCACCTCTAATTGCCCATGTCAACAACCCCACACAGAATCCAGTTATATTTCATGGATTTTCCCACAAGTGATAAGACTACTAATTATAAAAGAGTATGTGTTCACTCATGGCATATTATAGATTCTAACATCTGTGAGTAGATCTTAGGTGGGAAAGCACACTAAATTTTCCATGTAAATAAAAGACAACAAAATAAGTGTGCAGGAAGTTTCTGAGTCAGGTGAACAGCTCTGGCTCTGACTGCACCAGGCAGATGATGACTATGTGTTGAATCTCCTGTAAGTGAAACCCCAAAGCAGGTCAAATGAATCTTTGAGATAGCCTTTTTGTTTCTGCTTCCTTTTACTTCCATCTGAGAAGCAATTTCAGCCCTGGACACTCTATGCTTGGTGATTTCTACATATCTTCGCAGTTGAGTGAACATTGTTTCATAAACAAATGGTTGAATGCACCATCAATCACCTAGTGCTTGATCTTGAACTTGATGCTTAGTGTCATTCTATCAGGCTGGTGTTTATAGAATAGTGATTCAGTGCTCATCACATGCACTGGGGGACTCAGCAGGGTTGAGATATATAAATATAAAAGAGGTGGATATATAAATATCCAGGACTTAGTTATGTGCTATAGGCTTAAACACTCTTTGTTTTCATTTCTACAGTGGCATTTGTGCCATGGAGAAAAAAAATGATTACTGTTAATTAAATATTAATTATAGGATTTTAGGCCCATCATTCAAAAAAGTGATTATACACGAGATTTTTGATTCACTGGGACTCATAGCTTAACCACTTCTTCTCATATATGCATGTATACCTGTGTTTCCTGCTGTGTTACAATACTGTGTTCATATAAAGTGACCAATTATATTTCTTG
This sequence comes from Ondatra zibethicus, assembly GCA_004026605.1. Lineage (NCBI taxonomy): Eukaryota > Metazoa > Chordata > Mammalia > Rodentia > Cricetidae > Ondatra > Ondatra zibethicus. The sequence continues at coordinate 12,158 of PVIU01001305.1, read as the reverse complement.
CTCATGTATCTTTCTGATTCATTTTATTTTGAAATTAATTTTGTACCACATTACTTTTAGAACAGTTTAAACTTCCCAGAGCCAGTGAGTGGTGAGTATACCTGCTCTCACATAAAGATACTTGCCCAGCAGTGAAAATACAAATCTTTTTCCAGAATTAATTCTGCTCCTGGGAATTAATATTATACAAAAGTTCTAATTTGTACTAAATAAGAAAATCCAACCTATTATTCAGTATCTTCATGTTTTATATTAGTGAAAGATGATAACTCAAATTGCCACATGAGAAGTCAGACTCAATAATTCCAATATGTTAATAGCATGGATTTTAAAAAAATAATTTTCATGTGAGAAAGATATTTTTGTAGGATAATAAATGAAAACATCCAAGGTAAAATATCAAGTGGTTAAAAACTGAATCAAGTTGCAAATTTATGATTTTAATACACTAATATTGAAATTTAAAATAATATTGAAATTAAAAATAACTGTGTACATGTTTGCATGTTCTTGTGCAGTAGACAGCCACATAAAAATGAGTGACTGTGGCCAATGATATGGAGAACTGTGGAGTGGTAGGGTGGATGGAGTGAAGACATTTGAATAGACTCTGAATGTATTTTGATTTTTTTCTGAATCTTTGTACTTTGTAAAACATGGACACTCATATTTTTAAGTAAATAAATATAGTTTGAACTTTTTTTTTAATGAGTCACTGATTCTTCATATGGGAACAGATGAATGAAGTGGTTCACACAAAAGATAATGAAACTGACATACACACTTGAAGCTTAAGGTTGCACTAATTAATGACATAAATGTTCATAGTTTGAAAGTAATAGAAAACACTAAAAGAGCTTAGGTAAATGGATAACAGTTGTTTAAGTCACAATGATGGGACTGACCTTTACCAAGTTAGTCTCAGGGGACACAGTTTTAATTAATTAAAATGCCATTTATCTTTATATCAACAATGGTTTTTGCAGTTACATAAATCTGAATATCTAGTATACGCAAGCTACACTAAAGGTGAACTCTTTTGTTGCAAAGTCATTATTACAATATAAGGATTAATTAGTGAGTAAATATAAGAATGTCTATTGCTATAAATAGATCTAAATAGATACCTTTAAAACTGAAAAATAACTAATTAAGGAAATGAAAAATTAGCTAGCATGCATCTTTCTTTTTGGTGCACATATAAACTGTGTCATAAATCTTCTCCCAATTTTATTTAAAAAATATTGTATCTATTACTCACTAACTTAAATGTTTTCTTTCAGAATATTTAAAAAAATTAGTTTTACTTTTCTTTGACTTTTTGGGTTCCTTAGCAGGTAGAAACCATTGTAGCAGGAATTATTCTTACAATCTAATTTACATTAAAATAAATGAAAGGAGGAAAAAAAGATACACTAGATGACAGCTGTGTTTTCCTCCTAACCAGAGCCTTCTACTCACCACATTCAATATGGAGTCTGAAGGGTCATGGTCCCCACAAGTTTTTGCAATAGCATGTGAAGGATAAGATAGGAAAGGAGTGCAAATTGACCCGGAGGAGCTTTTCGCAGCTCCTCATCTCATGTTATTCTTAACAATATTCTTTGTCAAGAAAACACTCAAAGAATGGAAACCAATGACTTAGACACACATGAATGTTTATGTCAGACTTTCACCATTCTCTTTGACACTACAACCTATATTTGGACTACCCTAGTTATCCTTAACCTAGTCTTGTGCTGAGACCATCAATTGAAAAAATAAAATTGATGATGTAGTTTAGATTAGTTAGACTATTACGATGCAATCTTGGAGTAGAGATATCATTGGTCAGGTATCCCACAGCCATGAAATAAGAACAAGGCAACTGGGTTCATGGCAGTGTTAGTATAAATGGGGTTATTAAAGTCCCCTAATATGGAGCTAACAAGGGAGGGTCAGGTGACAAGTTATAACAGTTTTCACACTGGAAGTGGGGTCCACAGCAACAGGAAAACACCCTCCAGCCCTCACAGTCACTCCTGATTCCCACCCAATCTCTTTCTTACCTGCTAGTCACATTCTAACTTACTTTGACAGTGAATATGGGCACGCTTCTTTTCTTTCAGTTCCCACTGTTTAACAAAAGCTTTTAGTCATCCCACTACACTGAAATTAC
>PVIU01001305.1:0-5000 GCA_004026605.1 Ondatra zibethicus | reverse complement strand
CTCAAATAGCTATAGAATAGCTATGTCTTTATTAAAAGAAAGAGCAACATACTACCCCAGCTTCTTAAGAGTCATAATGATCCTAGAAACTACACACGAATAAAGACATCTCTTTGATGAGCTGTCATGTATCTCATAGTATTAAGAAAGATCTATTTGATTCTAGATATAAGCATTTCAAGTGGTAAATTTGAGAGTTTTGATATATATATATATATATATATATATATATATATATATATATATGGGCAATATACACACACAGGCATAATGAAGTCATCACCTGTAATTCTTAAGTCGTGTTGAAAGTCAATATGTTGAGTTCCAATACTTCTCTAACATATTAATTTAGTTTGGGCCTCACCTCTATCTGCCTAGATTCTGTCTGCTCATCGTTGCTTTCCTCTTTCCTATCATGTACAACATGAGTGCTATCTGTCTATGAGAACTAGATAGTCACAAAAATATTACTTTTGTGGTTGATGTTCTTTGAAAATCAAAGTTTCTACTTCACAGTTATTAATTCTAAAACTATCTGTCTACTTCAGGAACACAATAGACAAAGGAGTCAACACAAGGAAGTGCCATTTCATCAAGAAGATGATATGGTATGGGAAATCTTGAGAAAATGAGACATTTGTTGCCAAAGTAAGGAAAGTCTCCCCAAGGCTTCCCGCTTCACACACCAAACTTGAATAAAGTCTACAAGGAATCCTCTCCTCTATCATCTGTGTTATTGCCAATCTGTTGAATTACACTTAACTCCTGTGTTTATGTTTAAAGACAAGTGGTCAATGTTAATGGTCTCTGATTCTCTGAGCATGTCACTTAGGGTTCTTCTGAGTTCTCCAAAAGGTCCTAACTCAGTCCAAGATTGTAGTAAATCAGGAAAGCTCTTAAAAGTTAGAGAGCAAAGACCTCTGGTTCTATTCTTGAATAATTGCATTTTATTTGGGCTCAAGACCTGTATATGCAGTGTCTAAAAATGGAGCCCTGAAACATAATGGAAGAGATAGCACTGTAATGCACATTTCAAAGACTCCTCTGGTTCTCCTGACCCTGTGTTCTGAGAATAAAATGATGGCACTTATGAAAAGAGAGCTCCAAAATGTTTTCTAGCATGTTAATGTTGTGCTACCCCTTGAGTGAGGATAAGGGAGAAATGCATAGGACCATTAGACAGCTAAAGGATTTCTTACCACAGCTATCAAATTGTGGGTGATAAAAATACTAGATACAGCTCAATTTGTCTCTGTGTTTGCCAATACCAGTTACACCTTTCCTCTTTGGTTGTAAGAGATGCTTGAATTGGAATGTCTGTGAGTACATGCCCTTCTCCCTCTTCACAATGGCTGAAAGCAAATTTGTCTTTCAGCTCTCAGATTCCTTTCAGTAGGGATCAGTGGAAGAATGAAACGCATGTAGCCCACATAGCCCAGGGCTCATTAATAATCCCTATTCACTTTCATCCCCTTGCCCTCCCACATTCCATCCTGCTTGCTACTTTTCCTTAGCATCTTGGATGGTGAAAAATCTTTTGTTCACTCACTGTTTAGTATAATTTAGTTTTAGCTTCTAACTTATTATTTATTTTGAAAAACTTCTCCAAAGTTAATGATAATTCATTTTCTGTCTTGTTTAACGGCAATGGTTCTATCAAAGATGTAAAATTATATTTGAGAAACACTGTCACAGATAACAATATTATGACTTTGCAAATCTGTATTCATGCATGCATATAATGTGAATATACACACTTGTAGATAGGGAGACAGACAGACAGATAGATATACAATACACACTTGTAGATAGGTAGACAGACAGACAGACAGATAGATATATCCTTATAAAATGGGCACATACACATAGTGATATAGTTAATGTACATGAAGATGTTCTGGTAGTTTTTACCCACTGTATATTGTTTGCAACTTGGATATTTTTGCTTTGGTATTTACATTTGTTTCAAGATTTCTATATATAACCTCACATTTACTCTGGAAAAGAAGCTCTCTACACAGTCAGCAGATCCCTGCCACACTGTTCTCCATACACCTAGGATACATACACTGCTCTGCATACTACCTTCATTTGTTGATTAGCTAACCCATAAGACATTGAGAGGAGGCTACTTACTTGGTAACTAATAAATAGATGAAGCATGCCTAAGTGTATGGAGAACAGTAGGGCTATAGCTTCTTCTCAGTCTTCTGTTGATTCTTGCATTGCTCACGACTCTTGTCTGTTTCATTCATGACATCCATAACCATAAATACAAATTTAGCAGCTATTAAAGCCTTGGATCCCTTAGTTTGTGGTCACTCGATAGTTTGTCATTTGCTATGATGACTTGCCAAATGGCTTATCCTGAACCCACAGTCTAAATTGAAATCCCACTTTAATGTATATGTTCACACACTACCGAACATGCTGATATCTAGGGGAAAGGCTATTAGATTACCACCGCATTGGTTCCCTTCCTCCACAGAGCTGCTGATGATGTTAAACTCTGCGCTAGTCTGCGTGGGGATTTAACACATCTTGGGACCAGCTTCACATTGTCCAAGCACTTACCAGTGATGTGGCTACCGTCTTAGTTATTTATACTTAAAAAATTAATTCGTGATTTGTTGTTTCAGAAAACAAACACATTCTATAAATGGCGTGCATATTAGCGGCTTTCTATTCTGCACACAAGCATACCATGTTGGTTCACTAAATTTTACATAATTTTATTATTGGCATCTGAAAGCATTATATCCTGTAGGAGCTCAGAGGACTGTGACACTAGGGTTCCATAACTTTCCCGTGATTTTTAGGAATGTGTTGGAGGTTTGCTTATTTTGGGAACCCATGTTCACACTTAGCCCCTATTTAAATATCATAACACAAAGTTCCCACTTTCTAAAATTTTAATCTTTGATATACTGATGGAGCAAATTAGGTTTTGATACTAAGAGATGTCCATATTTCTTTTATTGTATTGCCTTTCTTTTTCATGTCTGAATATCCTCTAACCAATTTGATTATAATCAGCTTGGAGGTTTGTCTTCAGCTTCCTTGTCTCCATACTGAGCCTCTTCTGTACAATGCATGCTCACAAATTCTCACAGCCACACACAATAACACTCATATACACTCGTGCACATACACATGCACATACTTATACACCATGCATATAATCATGCATACCACACACACACACACATATACACTCTCTGACTACCAGATATATTACAAATATCATCATTTGCAGGGGTTCCTTCTCTGTTTAAATGCATCCACATCTTGAATTTTGCTCCAATACTATTTAAAAGGGTGAAGGCTACTTAGACTTTCTTAGGTACTTCATAAATATTCATCTAAGAGCAAATCAAATAGTTTTAAATGTTTTATAGCAATATAAGTTCTCTCAACACACATTGTTTCAAGCTCATTTCCTTTGTTGTGATGAAACACATTGACAGAACGCAACTTAAGAGAGAGTCTATTTTAGGTCACAATTATAGGTTACAGTCCATCATGGCTGGAAGTCAGGCAAAGAACACAAGGTTTCAGTCACATCAATGTATAATCAAAAGCAGGAAGAAATGAGTGTGTGCCCTTTCATTTTCAGGCTTGCTTGTACTGAGTTCAATTACTCTACCTTTATAGAGATCAGGACTCCCCCTTGCCCAGCCTAGGGAATAATAATACTCACAGTGTGCTAGATCTTGTAGAGAAATCCAGGTTATAGTAATTTAAAATATATTTATTATTTGTTTAAATTTATATGTATGTGAGCCTATGCATATATACAATCATGTATGTTCTTGCGGGTGCCCAGAAGGACAAAGAGGGTTTTGGATACCCTGGAGATTGAGTTGTAGATGGCTGTGAATGACCCAACATGGGAACCAAAATCTAATCCTTTGCAAGAGCTTTAGAGAGCAAGTTGTCCTAGAGGCACCTGTGAAGAAAATTTTGATGAGGGATTATGTACTTTGAGTTGGCCTGTGGGCATGACTTTGAGATTGTTTTGATTGAATTACTTTATATGGGGACAATCCAGTCAAAAACCACACGGGCTAGTGGGACCAGAAGCTAAAGGATCAGAACCACTAGGCCACTGCCATGTTGTTAAAGCTGAGAGATGTCCATAAGACATGAGGCACCTCGTGAACATGTATGCAAAACTGGAGAGCTAGGGCATGCTTCTGGCATAGGGAGATTTTCTAGAGTTTCAGTGCCTCACACACAGTTCTGTGTGTGAAATATGAGTTCACAACTTGGGTGAGTGATTGTGTTTGGAAAAACAGATTGGGGAGTTGTTTTACATGGGCATAATGGTTAAAACCATAAAAGTAAATGAACTCTGCTAGGGAGTGACCATGAGGGGTGAGTTTTATTTAAAAGCTCTTGTTTTTTTTTTTTTCATCCCTGACTTAGTAACCCCTAGCACAGCTGCAAACTTGGCCTGTAAATATGTCATTTGTTTTCCAACTTTGTGGAGATTTTCTATGTGATTATTCTAGTTTAATTCATAAATTTGTCTATTGCTATCATATATTTTAACTCAACTCTGAAGTGAATGTGTATTTAAAAAATTGCTTAAGATATATAAGCTGTCCTCACATATAAAACATCTTTCAAATGTTGATGGAATAATCATAGCTAAGATGATTTGAAGGCTTATGGCTGAAATTTTCACTTCAAAAAATTGCAATAACCATAGTTGCACAAATGCTTTTGTAGTATGATTGGACTTCTCTTGGGTATATTCCCAAGAGTGGTATTGCTGGATCCTGAGGTAGGTTGATTCCCAACTATGTTCATAGCAGCATTGTTTGTAATAGCCAGAACCTGGAAACAACCTAGGTGCCCCTCAATGGAAGAATGGATCAAGAAAGTGTGGATTATATACTCATTAGAATACTACTCAGCGGTAAAAAACAAGGACATCTTGAAGTTTGCATGCAAATGGATGGAAATAGAAAATGCTATCCTGAGTGAGGTAACCC
>PVIU01001304.1:206335-223778 GCA_004026605.1 Ondatra zibethicus | reverse complement strand
AAATGGATAAAACAAAACTGTCATATCCTGCCAAGACAGGGTAAGATAGTTTTGAAAAGTTTCTTGCTCTTGAAAATGGTATGTCAGTTACTTTAGGCCTTAGCCAAAGTTGGTCGCTTCAACATTGCAATTGAGACTTTGGGTGACTGCCCAGGTAGTCAGTTGTCTCTGTCATTTGTTGCACATTGTGGAAGTTTCCCGATTACACTTCCTGTCCACTCAAGTAATATTGTTTCCCTTCTCAGATCTCTAATGGAGTTAAAGATTAAATAATGATAGTTACCTTCCTCACAGTTTAGCCAAGCTTAATTTCAATGTAATACTTAGACTCCTTAAAATAGAATGTTTATTAAAACTTCTGTTATGCATTCCTTGCTTAATATTGTTTATTGTTTGTAATTTTGCATTTGGTGTCTGTTCCAATTGTATATAGCTGTGTTGGGTTTGGATTAATCCTGTTTAGACAGAAGGGGGAGATGATGGGGGAAGAGCCACTAGCCAATCACATCAAGTTGGGGTGTGGCTACTGGGACCCCAGGTAGAAAATCGGGAGAACACAGGTACGCGCTCTCTCCATGCGGTGTCCGCCAGAAGGATTGGATCACGACTTGGGTAGAGTGAGTTTCCCTTTTTTTCTTTCATTAAAAATACCTGTTTCTATTGAGCTGGCTTGGTTATTGATTTGTGCCGACTTGATAATTCATCATCACACCCCGTTTACTTTTTATTTTTTATTGATTTTTCCCACAAAATATGAAAGAAATTAAAAACGTCTTAGAATTAAATGAAAATGAATATACAACACACCCAGCAGATGAGACATAATGAAGATGGTTCTAGGAAGCAAGTTCATAGCACTAAGTGACTACATCAAACATTGGGGAGATCTCATACTAGTAACCTAACAGCACACCTGAAAGTTCTAGACCTAAAAGAAGAAATCACACCCAAAAGGAGCAGATGGCAAGAAGTAAGGAAACTCAAATCTAAAATCAACAAAATAGAAATGAAAAAAATACAAGGAATCATTGAAACAAGGAATTGGTTCTTTTAGAAAATTAGTGAGAATTTATTGAAAATGAATGTACAACATATCCAAATTTATGGTACACTATGAAAGCAGGGCTAAGAGGAAAGTTCATAGCACTGAATGCCTAGATGTAGTAGGAGACTGCTTGTTCGTTCCCCAGCTGTTCAGACCCAAACAATCAGACAGAAACTATATCAATTACAACACTGTTTTGGCCTATTACTTCAGGCTTCCTATTAACTAACTCTTAATCTTAAATTAACCCATTTCTATTATTCTGTGTATCACCACGAGGCTATGGCTTGCCAGGTAAGGTTCTGGTGTCGGTCTCTTTCGGCAGCTACATGGTGTCTCCCTGACTCTACTTGCTCTCTCTATTTCTTGCCTGGCTTTACCCTGTTAAACCAATGGCCAAAACAGCTTTATTCATTATCCAGTAAAAACAACACAAGAATTTGGTGAAATCTCATACTAGTGACTTAGCAGCACACCTGAAAGCACTAGAACAAAAAGAAGCAAACTCACCCAGGAGGAGTAGACACCAGAAAATAATCAAATTGAGGGCTGAAATCAATAAAGTAGAAACAAAGAGAATCAATGAAACAAAGAGTTGGTTCTTTGAGAAAATTAACAAGATAGACAAAACCTTATTAAAGCTAACCAAAAGGCAGAGAGAGAACATCCATATTAACAAAATCATAAATGAAAAGAGAGACATAACAACAGACACTGAGGAAATCCAGAAAATCATCAGGTCATGCTTCAAAAACCTGTACCCCACAAAATTGAAAAATTTAAAAGAAATGGACAACTTTCTGGATAGATACCACATATCAAAATTAAATCACCACCAGATAAAATTTAAATAGAAATATAACCTCTAAGGAAATAGAAGCAGTCATTAAAAGTCTCCCAACCATAAAAAGCTCAGGGCCAGATGGTTTCAGCACAGAATTCCACCAGAATTTCAAAGGAGAACTAATACCAACACTACTCAAATTGTTCCACACAATAGATACAGAAAAAATATTGCCAAACTCCTTTTATGAGGCTACAGTTACCCTAATACCCAAACCACACAGACTCAACTATGAAAGAGAATTACAGAACAATTGCAAAAATATTTAATAAATACTAGCAAACCAAATCCAAGAACACATAAAAAATATCATCCACCATAATCAAGCAGGCATCATCCCAGAGATGCAGGGATGGTTCAACATATGAAGATCTGACTGTGTAATCCACCATATAAACAAACTGAAAGATGATCATCTCATTAGATGCTGAAAAAGCCTTCAGCAAGATCTAGCACCCCTTCATGATAAAAGTTCTGAAGAGATTAGGGTTACAAGGGAGGTAACTAAACATAATAAAGGGGTTTTAGAGAATGCGCATATCCGACACCCCTTTAATGGAGAGAAACATAAACTGTTTCCACTAAAATCCAGAAGAAAACAAGGTTGTCCACCTACCCCATTCCTGGTTCAATACAGTGCTTGACATCTTAGCTAGAACAATAAGAAAACTGAAGAACAAAGGGATATGTTAGAAAGGAAGGGATCAATGTCTCTTTATTTACAGATGGTATGGCACTATATATGTGACCCTAAAAGTTCCACTTGGAAACTCCTAGCACTGATAAACACTTTCAATAAAGTAGTTGGGTACAAAATTAATACACAAAAATCAGTAGGCCACATATAAATAAAAATGAAAAATGGACTGAAAAAGAGATCAAGAAAACACATTTAACAACAGCCTCAAATAACGTAAAATATCTTGGGGTGTCTCTTACCAAACAATTGAAAGACATGCATGACAAAACTTCAAGTCATTGACGAAAGAAATTGAAGAAGGTATCAGACTATGGAAAGCTCTCCCATGCTCATGGGTTGGTAGGATTAATATAGTAAACAAGGCCATCCTATCAAAAGCAATCTACAGATTCAATGCAATGCCTAGAAAATTCAGAGATATTGAAAGCACAATTTTCAGCTTGCTATGGAAACACACACACAATAGTTAAAAACAATCCTGAATAATAAAAGAACAGCTGGAGGTATCACCATTCCCAATTTCAAGTTTTGTTACCAACCTATACTACTAAAAATCACATGATATTGGCACAAAAATAGACACATGAATCAATGAAACTGGAGTCCCAGACATAAATCTCCATATCTAGAAGCATAAAGATCGAGGAAGCCTCCAATTCAAAACCACTTAGAAGGTGATGTTGGAGAGATGGTTCAGAGGTTAAGAGCACTGGACACTCTTGCATAGGAGCCATGTTTGGTTTTCAGCACCTACCTGAGGTTCAAACCTTCCAGAGTTCCAGTTCCATGGGCCAGCGCCCTCTTCTGGCTTCAATGAGCACCAGGCATAGAACTATTCAACTTACACACAAGCAGGAAAAACAGTCAGATACATAAAATAAAAATGAGTAATTTTGTTAAATGGTAGCATAGGTCAGAACCTTGCACGCACAATTGGCATCTGTCTTCTGGCGCTGAGCTCTTAGGCACTGGGCTCAGACTCAAACCAGAGTTAAATTGTATCATAGTCAGCTGCTGTCAACTAGAGAATATGTTTCTTGATGTTTGGAGAAACTCCATACATACATTGTCCGAGATTTTATTTCTATATTATACAATGAAAGAAGAGAAGAAAATCAGCTTGTTTTTCCCCTCAGAGCATAGGTTGCAAATCTGCAAATATTTTAATTGTGCACTAATGTTATTTTAATCTGCAAAAGGATGGCATGTCTAAAAGTGCCGCACGTTCTGTTAATAAAAGATAAGACTATTCCTGAAAGTCGTAGGTCTGCCACAAGCTGTCTCCATGAATGAACATTATAACTGAGTGAAACTCTTGGGGAATACATCGAAATGAAAAGTGAGAAATCTAGTCGACCATCTGGAATTTTCATACACTATGCCAAACATCCAGATCCTTGCTAAAATCTGGATGAGTTCTGGCTATCATTTGTCATGAGGATTTTGTCAACATTCAGATGGTTTTGGGAAAGGTTGGGTTCCAGAAAACAGGCTGCGTCACCGAGAGAGCATTTCAGTGATGGCATGAAACTCTCTGCTCTCATGTCAACATTGTGAGCAGAAGACTGTGATTAATAAATCTCGGAGTGGCACAATAGCAAGCATCCGTTTACCTGTCAAACACCACTGCAGCTGAAATCCCCAAGCTTAATCAAAAGTCTGGCTTTAACTTTGGTTATATAAAGATATAAATGGTATATAAAGATATAAATGTGTAGACTGCCCTCCTTCTCCCCCCACCCCACCCAACTAGCAAAGAATCCATATTCCAGTAAGGCATACACAGAGAAAAACAACATCTGTAAAGCAGAGGGGACCCCACCCTCTGGAAGCCAAAATTCAGCCTTTCCTGGAGTTCTAGGGTATTCAGTGTCTTCGACAGCCTTTTCAGGTTTCATCATCCAATTAAGCATTGGTCAGTTTGAACAAAGACAACAGAGGCTGGTAGTCCCACAACTTTGTCTCTGGCCTTGAAATTGACAAACTGGTCCACAGGTATTGGGGGCTCTCCTGGTAGAAGCAAAAGCCAGGGAAAACATAAAGGTGTAGCCTGTCACGTTTACTATTACCAATGGTCAACCTCCATAGACTTAGCTAAATAAATTCTTTCATGAAAACAACTCTTCCATCATTAGTCACCCCCAAATATAATTCCAGTGAAACCTTTTACTATTCTATAACCCAATACTTCAAGACCGGAGTACAATATTTCACTAGCCTTAAATGAAAAACTGTGTTTATATTCAGCAACTCTCAAACTTCTAATGGGATTCATGAAAACTGAATATTCATTATTATCATAAACAAAGATACTGCCTGGCCAGGTTAGTCTGTGCTTTGTCATGGGTTCAGTGTAGAAGAGAACGCTGGGAAAAGATGACTTGGTATTTTCTGATAAAAGACAATTACAGCAAACTATAGGCAAGCATGCTAAAATTCAAGTCACCAGGAGGGAAAAAGCCAATAATCCTGATTTAAACAACAAGTCATTTGAGGTGTTCTATTTATCAATAAAAAACACTCTGAGAATTTCTGAAGGGAATTAACCACGTTCCATTCGGGATTTTTAAGAATTATTGAAAACTTTCCATAAGAGTCAAACCATATGCATAGTACGTTGTTGTGCGTTCTTAACCCATGGCTGGGTCTATTTTTAGTCCAAAACATGAAGCAGAAGGCCTCACAGATGCTTCTACATTAGCCCCGACTGCAAGGAGCACCTGAGATGGGGATTTCGCGTTGGCATAAACTTAGCTGGCTGGCATCAGAGTCAGTAACAGGTGGCAGAGTGTGCAGTCAAATTGCAAAGACAGAGCTGTTTGCAATTCCTGTGTTAACTTGGTCTTTTTAGGTAGACATAATCCCCATGATTACAAGAACTCTTGTTGTCTGTCTAAACAGACGCTCCCAAGCATAAGAATATTTATTTATTCATAATGATTCGCCATGTGTGGGTTTTTAGTCTATGACATCAGACATTATAACAGCAGTGTTTGTGTATCCTGCGACAGTATTTGAATCCCTTCATAGGTGTCATTTTATCTTTTTCCCACTCTAAGGCATCAATCTTTCACTTTCAAAGACTGAAGCACACTATAGCAAGCCCATTCTGGCAGTTCAAGCTTGTAACCTTAGCTACAGCAAAAGCTGAGGTAAGAGAGTCAGAGCTGAAGGCCTCCCTGAACTTCAGTGAGCTGAAGACCAGGAGGCTTAACTTAGCAAGATTCTGTTTAAAATGGGAGTTGGAGGTACTGGAGTAGAGCGTGGTCTACCATGCACAAAGCACTAGGTTAATGCCCAGTGCCACACTCGAAAAGGACTGTACTAAGAACCGCAATCATTGACCAATCTGGTCACTACTGTATTTGATGCCAAATCTTTACCAAGTACCCCATCTATTGAAACGCTGTTGCCTTTAGTTATTACTGCTCTAAGCACATGGGAACTTTTCATCCAAAAATGTCGAGACTGTCATTTCAATGATCTTATATTTGTTTGGATTATGACGTGTTTGAGTTTATTGGTATTAAAATTAGAAATATGAGTAAAAATGTCTTTGGCAATATTTCCATGAGAAAATCCAGTGCCCGAATCTATGAGCATGTACGTGTTTATATTCTTTTAGCATGTGATTGAAGAACATGTAATAAACAGTGATGGTCCTACCGCAGCTTATTTTTGGATTTTGACATTCACCCTTTTACAATTCACTGATCTCTGAATTTTAAGGGATAAATAACACCCTACTCTCTATACAGAATCCTTCTGGTGGTGGTGAGGGAAGGACCTACTCCAGGCTTGCTCGACTTGGTTTTGATGTTCAGCTTCCTCAAATTCCCCTCTCATCGTCCCCAGCCTAAGAATAACTCTGTCTAAATTCCCATTTTTATGAGAATATCAATGATTTTATGTTCCTCACTAAAGATCTCATGTTAACCTCACAGCCTGTGTAAAGCCCTCCCCTCCAAGAAAAATCAGATCTGGAGGTACAAGAAATTTGAATATCCGTAATAATGATACTTTAACTGTTCATGGCAACGAGAACTTAAGATTACAGGTAACACATGTCTGCATTCCTTATAGCAGAACAGCGCAGATACCGACTTAACATCTTAGCTCTTAGCCAGCGCCCGGTTAGAGCTTCCTCCATCCATCCCACACAGAAATCTGTTTCGATACACTGCCGCAGGTCTTCCCTCACCGGTCCTTCTGTTCTCATTGTAATACAGTCTTTTATATTCTATAAGTCAACGATTGCTTATAAATTTTAGTCCAGTTTTGCTGAACAAAGAAGATTGAAACTGTACTAACATTTTATCCCTCAAGAACATCTGACACTCTGTGACATGTTATTGCTCTTAGTGACATCCAGTGGCCGGGACAGGTCAGTGGCAAGAATTCACATCAACAGAAGCAGTTGTGCTGTGTGGTGCTGACGAGAAAAATAGGAAAAGATCATATTCTTCGTGGACTGGTCGCTTTAGCAAAAGTATAGCAAGCCATCACTTAGTCTCTTGTGATTAATAAATTAAACTATTCTTCACATAAAAATTAGAGTTTATTATACTTTGTTTAATTTTGCATTATATTTGCTAATGAAATAATAAATCACATCACATCCTTTAAAAATGTATAACCAACAAAAACTGTTTTAACAGATTCAAAATAGACATTAGCTATACAATGGTATAATATTTTGATCCCATGAATCTTTACCATGGAGTACTTTTATTTAAATAGCACTATCAAACATATGTGTTTTTCAAAAATTCAACATTTTTTCGACTCTCTTGATTTAGTGCAGGTTAGACATCATAGATTTCATTAGAATGTGGTGAAGAGGGCTGAAAGCCTGATTTTCTTTTAAAGTCTGATTATATTTTAAAAGATAGATGAAGTAGAGATAGAAAGACAGAAGTGGAGGGGAATGAGAATCAATACACAAAATGTACATTGCAAGATTTTTTTTATTTGAATGATAGTTGTGTCTTTATTCTTAATTTCTGATAGGAGCAATGTTGATACACTTTATAGTGTTAAACTGAGAATTCACTATGAATAATGTTTACCTAATGCCTTGTAATTTGTTGAGGAATATTCCTTTCCACTATGTGAAGATATTTCACTGTGATTGGTTTAATAAAAATTGGCTTGATTAACTGGCCAAGCAGGATTTTAGGGGAATGCTGGAAGAAGGGTTAGAGTCCTGGGGAGTCGCCAGCCAGACACAGAGGACATGAGAAACAACGTGGGTAGAGTAAAGGTAATAAAGACACAAAGCAGAAAGTAAATTAATAGAAATGTGTTAATTTAAGTTTTAAGAGGTAGTTTAGAAACACTCCTAAGCTATCAACTGAGCTTTCATAAGTAATAAGAAGTCTCCATGTTGTGATTTAGGAGCTGGCAGGAAGGACAGAACAATCTTGCCTACATTAAGTAATTTTAAAAAACAGTCATGAAAACTTAAATTCAGAAACACAGCTTACTTCAATACTGATGGGACTTAAGAAGTGAGTGAATAGCCACATGGTGGGACATCCCACTCTCTAGGACTGCCACAGTGGGACAAAACCCCGGGCCCCTCCTCCAACTCCCTTGGCTTTTCTAGGCAGTCAGCAAGATATCTTCCTGCAGGTAGGCTCCCCCAAAACCCAAACCCAACCAACTGAGGCTCCAAGCTACTAGCCCCACCCCATCCCCAAACTTGCCTATCCTCCTGCAACCTCAGTGGAACTCTGAAACATAGCTTGCTCCAATACTGAGGGGACTTAAGAGCTTGCTAAATACTGAGGGGATCAGGAGTTTGCTACAACACTGAGGGGACCAAGAGAGAGGACCAAGGAAGCAAACCAGGAGAGAAGACAAATAAAGTAGGTTTAGAGAGACCTCAGAGTCTTCCTGACACGCACACATTGACAGTACAGAACAGACCAAGATAAATTCCCAAACACTCAGACAGCCACTGCAAGGATTGGACCAAGGTGCAAAGACACTGCTGGCCTCATTTGAAAGAAGAGATGGGTAGGCACCAATTCAAGAATTCATCCAACAACCTAAAATGCAACATGGTAACACCCGAACCCAGTGGTCATATAGCAGGAAGACTTGATTATCCGAACCCAGAAGAAGCAGAAGAAAAAGACTTTTAAAACCTAACTTTGTGAAAATGATGGACCTTTAAAGCGAACTAAAAGATGTCATGAATCAAATGGAGTTAACAGACATCTATAGAACATTCCACTCAAACACAAAAGAATATCTTCTTCTCAGCACGTCATGGAACCTTCTCTAAAATTGATCACATACTCCATAACAAAGCAAACCTCCACAGATACAAAAAAATTGGAGTAACCCCTGTGTCTTATCAGATCACCATGGATTAAAGTTAGTCTTTAACAACAAGACTACTCTCAGAAAACCTACAAACTCATGGAAATTAAATAGTGAACTTCTGAACCACCCCTGGGTCAAGAAAGAAATAAAGAAAGAAATTAAAGATTTCCTAGAAATCAACAAAAATGAAGGCACAATGTATCCAAACCTATGGGACTCTATGAAAGCTGTGCTAAGAGGAAAGTTCATAGCACTTAGTGCCCACATAAACAATATAGAGAAAGCTCACATTAGTGACATAACAGCACTCCTGAAAGCTCTAGAACAGAAAGAAACAGACTCACCTAGGAGGTGTAGAAGACAGGAAATAAATTGAGGGTTGAAATAAACAAAGTAGAAACAAAGAAAACAATACAAAGAATCAATGAAACAAAGAGCTGGTTCTTTGAGAAAATGAACAAGATAGACAAATCTTTATCCAAACTAATCAAAAGGCAGAAAGAGAACATCCAAATTTGTTGAAGGAGAGAGGGCCTGCTTTTGGTTCCGGCTAGCTTACACCCGAAATAACCACACAGAAATTGTATTAATTAAATTACTGTCTGGCCCATTATATCTAGCCTCTTCTTGGCCAACTCTCACATCTTAATCTAACCCATTTCTATTAATCTGTGTTTACCATGAGGCCATGGCTTACCAGGAAAGATCCTAACCAGCATCAGTCTCAGACAGGAGTTTCATGGTGTCTGCCTGACTTTGCTCTTCTTCCCAGCATCCAGTTCTGTCTACTCCACCAACCTATGTCTGCCCTATCAAAAGGCCAAGGCAGTTTCTTTATTCAACCAATGAAAGCAACACATAAACAGAAGAACCTCCTACATACACCGCAAATTAACAAAATCAGAAATGAAAAGGGGGACATAACAAAAGATACTGAGGAAATTCACAGAATCATTAGGTCATACTACAAAAACCTGTACTCTACAAAATTGGAAAAACAATTTTCTACATAGATGCCATATGCCAAAATTAAATCAAGATTGGGTGAGCAATTTAAATAAACCTATAAACTGCAAGGAAATAGAAGCTGTTATCAAAAACTTCCCAATGAAAAAAAGCCCAGGGCCGGATGGTTTTAGTGCAGAATTCTACCAGAACTTCCAAGAAGAGCTAATACCTATACTCCTCAAAGTATTACACATAATGGAAACATAAGAAACATTGCCAAAATCTTTTTATGAGGCTACAGTTACCCTGATACCAAAACCTCACAAAGACCCAACCAAGAAAGAGAATTGCAGACCAATCTCACTCATGAACATGGATGCAAAAATATTCAATAATATTGGCAAACTGAATCCAAGAACACATCAAAAAAAAAAAGCATCCACCATGAACAAGTTGGCTTCATCCCAGAGATGCAAGGCTGGTTCAACATATGAAAAATCTATCAATGTAATCCATAATATATATAAACTGAAAGAAAAAATCATGTCATCATTTCACTAGATGCTGAAAAGCATTTGACAAAATCCAACACCCCTTCATGATAAAGGTCTTAGAGAAATTAAGAATGCAAGGAACATATCTAAATATAATAAAAGCAATATACAACAAGCCTACGGCCAACATCAAATTAAATGGAGAGAAGCTCAAAGCGGTTCCACTAAAATCAGGAACAAGACAAGGCTGTCCACTTTCTACATATCTCTTCAATATAGCTCTTGAAGTTTTGGATATAGTAATAAGACAACAAAAGAAGATCAAGGGGATTCAAATTGGAGAGGAAGAAGTCAAACTTTCATTATTTGCAGATGACATGATAGTATATATAAATGACCCCAAAACCTTTACCAGAGAACTCCTACAGCTGATAAATCCTTCAGTGATGAGGCAAGATACAAGATCAACTCAAAAAAATCAGTAGCCCTCCTATACAGAAAGAATAAAGAAGCTGAGAGGGAAATCAGAGAAACATCACCTTTAAATATCCACAAATAACATAAAATATCTTGGGGTAACACCAACCAAAGAGGCGAAAGAAGTTTGACAAAAACTTTAAGTCTTTGAAGAAAAAAATTGAAGAAGATACCAGAAAATGGAAAGATCTCGCATGCTCTTGGATAGGCAATCCTACCAAAAGCAATCTATAGATTCAATGCAATCCCCACCAAAGTCCCAACACAATTCTTCATATACCTTGAAAGATCAATAATCAACTTCATATGGAAAAACAAAAAATCAGGATAGCCAAAACAATTCTGTAAAATAAAGTAAGTTTCAGAGGCATCACCATCTCACAGCAAGTTCTATTACAGAGCTACAGTAACAAAAACGGCTTGGTACTGGTATAAAAACAGGAGGTTGACCAATGAAATTGAATCAAACACCAGGATATAAATCTACACACCTATGATCACTTGAATTTTGACAAGATGCTAAAATTATACAATGGAAAAAAAAGCATCTTCAACTAATGATGCTGGCATAACTGGATGTCAACATTTAGAAGAAAGAAAATAGATCCATATCTATCCCCATGCACAAAACTCAAGTCCAAATGGATTAAATACCTCAATATAAATCCGACTACACTGAACCTGATAGAAGAGAAAGTGGTAAGTAGTCTTCAATACATGGACACAGGAGACCACTTCCTAAATATAACCCCAGTAGCACAGACACTGAGAGCACCAATAAACAAGTGGGACCTCTTGAAACTGAGAAGCTTCTGTAAAGCAAAGGACACAGTCAATAAGACAAAAGGGCAGCCTACTGAATGGGAAAAAAATATGCACCAACCCCACATCAGACAGAGGACTGATCTCCAAAATTAGACTTCAAAATTCCAAATAACCCAATTGAAAAATGGGGTAGAGAACTAAACAAAGAATTCTCAACAGAAGAATCTCAAATGGCCAAAAGATACTTAAGGAAATGTTCAGCATCCTTAGCCATCAGGGAAATGCAAATCAAAACAACTCTGAGATACCATCTTACACCTTTCAGAATGGCTAATATCAAAAACACCAATGATAGCCTATGCTGGAGAGGATGTGGAGTAAGAGGAACACTCATCCATTGCTGGTGGGAATGCAAACTTGTACAACCACTTTGGAAATCAGTATGACGGTTTCTCAGAAAATTTGGAATCAACCTACCTCAGGATAAAGCAATACCACTCTTGGGCATATTCTCAATCATACTACAAAGGAATTTGTTCAACTGTGTTCATAGCAACATTATTTGTCATAGCCAGAACCTGGAAACAACCTAGATGCCCCTCTACAAAAGAATGGTTAAAGAAAATGTGGCACATTTCCACAATGGAGTACTACTCTGCAGTATAAATCAATGACATCTTGAATTTTCATGCAAATGGATGGAATAGAAAACACCATCCTGAGTGAGGTAACCCAGACCCCAAAAAATGAATATGGTATGTACTCACTCATAAGTGGACTCTAGCCATAAACAAAGAACATTGAACCTATAGTTCATGATCCTAGAGAAGTTAAGTAATACGGTGAACCCTAAGAAAAAATGTATATAGATCCACCTGGAAAGTCAAAACAGGCAAGCTCTCCTGAAAAAATTGGGAGCATGCGGGTGGGGAGAGAAGAGAGAGTGGAATGGGAAGAGGAGGGAAGAAGGGGAGGGGTGAAGAGAACTTGAGGGAATGTGATGGTCCAGATGGAGGAAGGACAGAGATGAGAGCAGGGAAAGAGATATCTTGATTGAGGGAGCCATTATATGGTTAGCAAGAAACCTGGCTCTAGAGAAATTCCCAGGAATCCACAAGAATGACCCCACCTAAGACCCTAAGCAATAGAGGAGAGGGGGCCCGATCTTGACTCTCCCTTTATTCAGACTGATGAATATCTAAAATATCACCATAGAACCTTCATCAAGCAAGTGATGGAAACAGAGGCAGAGACCCGCATCGGAGCACTGGACTGAGCTCCCAAAGTCCAGTTGAAGAGTGGGAGGAGTGAGAATATGAGCAAAGAAGTTTCAGTGTAGACACCCACTGAGACAGTCTACTTAAGCTAATGGGAGCTCACCAACATCAGCCGGAGTGGGAAGGAACAAACATAGGACCAAACTAGTCCCTCTGAATGTGGGTGACAGTTGCATAGTTGGGGCAGACTGAGGGGCCACTGGCAGTGGCACTGGGATTCATCCCTACTGCATGTACTGGTTTTTTGGGAACCCATTCTCTTTGGATGTATACATTGCTCAGCCTATATATTGTTGGGAGGGCCTTGGACCTTCCCCCAAAGCAATGTGCCTTACTTTCTCTGAGGACTGGATGGGAGTGGGGTGGGAGGGTATGTGGAGGGATTGGGAGGAGGGGTGGGAGTGGGAACTTGGATTGGTATGTATAATAAAAAAATAGTTTGTTTCTTTTTAAAAATTAAAAAAGAAAAAAGAAAAACCTCAAATTCAATTAAATTGAATCTTTCTATACAACAAGGTAACCTGTGTTAGGCCGTTTTTATTACACAGCCCCAAACTAGAGCTGTGAACCATGAGAAAGTCTGCATAGTATATATTTGAAGTGAACAGAATCCAGGACTATGGCCCTTACTGTTTCACCAGGGAACTGACACTCGTGATCCTAAGGAAGAGCTCAGCGGAATATATATTTAACGTGAGATCCTGGGCTGCAGAGGGGAGTCAAGGAGAAGGGCAGTGGGACACAATAACAGGTAAGGTCTTCAGACGGGAGGCCAGGACTTACAAACGAGCCTCTGTGTTAACTACAGGGACAACTGTACAGAGGAAAGGTAGGACAACACCACCTCATTCTAGACAAGAAATAAAGTCAAGGAGGGATAGAAGGCACAAATGTAGAGACAAGCAGGGCACACCTCACCACAGAGGCAGCTGTTTGGGAGGGAACAACACACAAGGCAAACAAATGAGTGTGAACAGCCAATGCATGGCTTGGCCACAGCCTGACAGACACAAGGGCTAGAATGTGAGTCGTTGTAGATTCTTAGAGTTTAATGACTTAATGCGAAGAAAGATACATTGAGTTCCAGTGGGTGGCTAGCAGAGAAATCAGACATGGTCAAAGGTTAGAGGGAGTGTTGGGAGAGATGTAAGGACTCCAGAACACTAAATAAATCTGGTTATTGGCAGCCTCTGAAAGGGCCAAGTCAACAAGAAGCCGAAATGCCTCGCATGGTCTGGACTGGAGGGTGCTGCTTCAGAAAGAAAATAGGAAAGATGTTAGGGAGGGGAACTTGTTGTTTAAGAAGAAACTAAGCTTTGGTGTTATGGTGGTTTGAACAGAAGTGACCCCATGGGCTCATAGATTGGAACACTTGACCGCCAGCGAATGATGCTATTGGAAAGGACTAAGAGGCATGGCCTTGTTGGAGGGAGAATGCAACTGGAGGTGGGCCTTGAGGTTTTCTAAAGCCCAAACCAGGCCCAGTGGCTTTCTCTTCTTGCTGCCTACAGATTCAAATACAGAATTTCAGCTACTTTTCCTGTACCGTGTCTACCTGTGTGCCACTAGGCTTCCTGCCATGATGATAATGGACTAAACCTTTGAAACGATAAACAAGACCAAATTAAATGCTTTTTTCTATAAGAGTTGCCATTCTCATGGCTTCTCTTCACAGTAATAGAACACAGACTAAGACAGATAAATTTATAAGGAAAATCACACAGGGAAATGGAAGTGTTAGGGGCTGAGGTCAAAAGTGAGAATTTCATTCCAAAGCTTACAAAAGGCAATGATGTCCCCAAAGCCTAATGGGAAATAAGAAGAAAAATGGGTAAGGTTAGGAAAAGACTGGAATGCTGAAACTCATGGGAAAGTAGAGAAGGAAGAATATATATGAAAACTAATAAGAAAATAATACTTCTAAAAATAATGGAGATGATGAGGTATATATATCTCAGCCATAGAGTGCAGGCCTGGTATGAGAAAAGTTCTGAACTCAATCCCAAGCACCGTACTAAAAAATTAATAACTGATATCTGTGTTCATTACTTTTCTGCCAAGGACTGTGACCAAGTGAGGGAGACGAGACTTTCTTTGCTTGTGGTTTTAGTGTATTGTGGAGAGGCAGACACAATAGAAAAGCTGTGGTCATTACAAAGAAACAGTGCCTTCACTGACTGGGTCCCCTCCCTCTCCATTCCCTCTGGCCCAGCACATGGGACCATGCTGTGGAGTGGTTTCCTCTGCACTGAAACACTCCCTCTGGGAGAGAGCAGCAGGCTCAGAAGACTGATTTATACAAACAAACTGTTAAAGCATTGTGGAGCCAGTGTCTGTACATTTATCTGAAATGTCCTGGAGGTGAAGAAAATGGGCCTTTGCTATTTCCTTCGTCAGGAGTACATAATGAGCAACAGTTGCAGTCTCCGTATACAGAAACTTAAAGGCTCCTCTCAAAGACTGAACAATTGCTGGGGAGGGAGGACTCCTACCAACTGGGGTGTCTGCAAGCCATGCAGGGAGCTCCAGGGCGGGCTTTGCAGTGACGTCCTCTGTGTTCCTCAAGTACCCTCTGACTACATTCCTCTACGACAAGCCTACGGTCTCATAGGCTTAGTAAACTAGACCTGAATGAAATCATTTCTTTGATCTCTTATTGATATCTGTGGTGAATAGGGAGACCCGTGCCTATCTTTCCAAGAAAGGCCACCCAACTATTGCTGGGTTTCAGGATTCCAGATGAAACCTTACCAACTTAGCAAATCGTAGAGACCCCCCCATGGATCTACCCTGAGGAGGTTTTTCACTAGTTCTCTGTGCCTTGCTCATGCCAATCAATCTGGCAAACAAAACTAACCCCCATAAATCTACCGCTCGTCAGCCGAAATCCACATACAACTCTAGCGCATCACCTCCTCCTGTTAACCTCCAGAGGCTCATGCCAACTTCATAATGCAAAATGTTTCACCCTGTCTCCAAAAGTATAGGTAAGTTGACATAAGTAAAAATGCAGCCGTGAAATAAAAGGAATCCATGCTGATAACGTACATTCAGCTCAGCTGGGACAGTAGGGAGACATAATTCTTCCATTAGCGGCTTTAAGGGAGGTGTGAAAACCGGGTGACTGGGCCTCCATCCAAGATTCTGGAGTTGAGGAGAAAAGATGCTATCGTGGGAATTCATTAATTAAATAGAACAGGGTCATTCATCCACAGCCCCTGACTGATAACAGAAAACTGATATTTGCAAGAGACAAGAAGATGCACTTTTTAGAAATCGCTGTAAAGGAAAGAAAACCGAGGTAGTTAGGGACAATAGCAAAGCGGGAAAGGGACATGAGGCTGTGGCGGAAGGCGGTGAGCAGAAACGCCAAAACAAGCTCCTCTGTCAGCGTGAGGACAGGAAAGCAAAGGGGCACAGGACAAGTCGCTAGTCAACGACTCTTTCAGAAAGGTATGTGCGTCTGGGGCATGACTGAATACAGAAGTAAGAACAAGGTCTTGATTAAAGGTGAGAAACCCAGTGGGGTGAGGGGGCTGGAGATGGAAAGCAAGTAACAGAAGGTCTCTGTGTCCTGAGGTTCGATGAGTCAACCAGGGAGAAAGTGGAGATGGAGGCAGGAGAAGCCACCATGCTGAACTTGCAGGACAGGCTCTACCACTGGGCTAGCGGCACTGAGCCGCACAACTCTCTCCAGCATCTCCCTGTTGTCTGCCAGCAGCAGGCTCTCTGTAAAACAATCCAAGACTGAAGACAGGAAGGGTCCCCAAGGGGGTGCAGGACTCATCCAGGCAGCTGGCCACTCAAGCCGCGGTGGATCGGAATCAAGAGTGGGCTAATGAGAGAGTCTGCGCAGGAGAAGAGTGTGACTGACTAAGAGCACTGTAGTTCCCAGGCACAGCAGAAGGCATAATTGGACCTTTGTAGAAGAGTGGGAGAGAAGTCGACATAAGAAGGCACAGAGTTTGACACTTCTCAGTGATGGAGAGCAGTGTTTTATAATAGAGTGTTTTAAGATAACGGCTGCTGGGTGTGAGGAGGGCGACATGGAGATACTAACCATAAGGCCAGGGAGTCTGATAACAACTTAGAGAAAAGCTACGCTTTCGGGCCGGAGACAGAATGAAACCATGGAGAGGAAGTGAGGAGCTGGATGCTAACAGACTGGGGAAAACATATTTATTTTTCTTAGAGTGTTTCCCTAACTCGGACTTCAGAACAGCACATCAGTATCAGCTACAAACCCATATTCAGTTGCGTTGGTAGCACTTCTAAGTTAGATACTGAGAAATAGGGTACTCAGCCTATTTTCTGAAATGAAAGTTATTAAAGTGTGTGGGTGTGTGTACATGCCTGCGTGCACTCGTGTGTGTGTGTGCATGTGTGTGTATGTGTGTGCGTGTGTGTGAGTATGTGTGAGTGTGTGTGTGTGTGTGTGTGGGTATGTGTGCATGTGTGCGTTCGTGCGTGTGTGTGTGTGTGCGTGTGTGCGTATGTGCGTTCGTGTGTGTGTGTATGTGTGCGTGTGTGTGTGTGTATGTGTGCATGTGTGTGTGTATG
>PVIU01001304.1:128270-206235 GCA_004026605.1 Ondatra zibethicus | reverse complement strand
TTTAATATACAAATTTAAGGTGTCAGACATAATATTTTGATGTGTATTTACATAGTGACATGATTAAAATTCATATATCCATCACCTTCCATGTTTGAAGCAGACTTCATGTTTGAGTAGTTTAGTGCATGTTTGAAAAAAGAAATGGCTGTCTTAGGGAATAGAGCCAGAAAAACAGAAAGGCCAAATGAGGGCCTTCCCTGTTAAATAAAGCCAAGATGGATATTCTAAAATGATAAACACCAATAAAACACTAACAATAGCCAGCTACCAAATACTGAGGCACAGCGTTAGCATCTTCCGAGCTGGTTTCAAGTGTGCTCTGTCATTTAACCTAAGGCAGAAAATAGCAACCGTTCACAGAGTTGGAGGCTTAAAAGGAGCCCAAAGGGGAGTGGGCGAGTGAGAAGAAAGCAGTGTTCGGGGTGGGGAAATGTCATCGAGATGGTCTCATGCAAGGACATGAAGCGGAAAGCCAGGGCGAGTTCACTGAGATGGGAAGTTCTTTTCCACGCAGCACCGTGTGGACAGCAAACAAAGGGAACTACAGCAGAACGATGAGCGTTATTGAGTTAGTTCCGAGGACACAAGGGTGGCTGTAGAGTGCTTGGCTCCGGGTGGCAGTGGAGTGCCATCAGGAGGCGGCACCCCTTGGGATAGAAAGGAAGCTCTAAATATACAGACTGTATTTTTGCTCTGGGGTGAAAAGGGGTTTAAAACCTAGTGCTGACGTACCCTAAGCGTGTGATGCTTTAGCACAACTCTCCAGCACTCAGATTGTCGCTCCGTGAAATAACCACTTACCTCTTATTTCGAGATAATGTCTTAGGCAGGGTTTCTGTTGCTCTGATGAAATGCCATAACTAAAAACAACTTGGAGAGGAAACGGTTTATTTGTTTATATTTCATACACAGTTTATTACCAAAGGCGATGAGGGTAAGAACTCAAACAGGGCAAGAACCAGGAGGCCGAGGCTGATGACACAAAGGCTACAGAGGAGAGCTGCCTCTTGGCTTACTCCTCATGGCTTGCTCAGCCTGCCTTCTTAGAGAACACAGACCCCCCTCCCCAGGGGTGGCCCCATCCAATATGGGCTGGGTCTCCCACAGCAGTTACTAATGAAGGCTTACCTGACTACAGTACAATCTTAAGGATGAATTTCTTCAGTTGAGGTTCCAGTCTCTCAGATGACTTCAGCTTGCATCAACTTGACATAAAACTTAAGCAGCATAGATGTTGAGATAACGAAAAGAAATAACATATGTACCATCGGCACCTGATGCTTAATAAATGCAGGGAAGCCATAGACGTCACTCCCCCCACCCTGTCTCTCTACAGAACTCCTGAAAGTCTGAGTCTTCTCATTCGTATGAGGAGCACAGATGTGTTCGGTATATCGTGAATGGAGAGGCATGAGTGTTTTGAGAAGTGAGGATTATCCCAAAAGCCTTGATGAAGCTGACATGCATTCTGGCTACAGAAAATTACAACGATTCTGTGCTTTTTGTATTCTAACTGAAGCTATCTAGATCAGCAATTATAGGAAATGAATTACTATTAGTAAATGCTATAATTGGTTAATATTAATTCCACTCACGGACTCAATCAATGCCTAGTGAGACTATTCTCTACCTTAGAGATATGAAGCAGATGAGCAGAAACTCATGTTCACGTGTAGAAAGCTGATGAAATATTTTTAAAATAATTTTGAGAGATGGATGAGTGGATAATATTATCCTCTTGTCAACTAAATTGGCAAGCTCTAGGTTCGGCAAGAGATGCTATGTCAAAAAGCAAATAAATAAATAGAGTAGACCCAGGTGGTGGTGGCACCCACTATAGACCTCTGGTTTCCATGCATGAAGATCTTGAAGATGTGGACAAACGCATCCGCCAGCACACTATGCACACTCATGTACACCTACACACACTCACACATATACAAATGTGATGGGTTTTTTGTGTAAACGTCATATATGGAGGAGTGCAATGCCTGGAAGATACAATCTGTAAGCTGAAAGCAGAATTAAGTAAAGGAAAACAAAATCCACAACCAATACTACAGTAGATGGGTAAACAACTTACAAAATACCTTGAAAGAGCCTTAAATCCTACCCCTTTTCTCATCCGATTTCTCCGGTACCTTGAGGGGGGAAAATGACAAATTTCTGATAGCTCAGAGCTTCCTTACCTTCCTGTGTTTTCACATGATTCTTCATGCCAGGGAGTTAAAGAACATTATCATTCAGTAAAATAACCGCTGCATGCGTAGGGCCTCTCAGATGACTGGCAAATAAAAACACCCAGAAAGGATTATTTCATAATTTTTCTGAGACCAACTTGAATAAAATTGCCTCAGCATTTATGAATATTATTAAATAATTATGTATCTACTCCAGGGGTCTGATGCTAACTGGTAAATTTTCCCCATCCATGGAGGAGGAGAAGCTATAGGGTTCTATGCACCAGCCCTTCAGTGGTAACTTGATAAGTAATGAATACTTACCACCAGTTGTTTCATGACAAAGAATCAAACACTGTAAGTAATAGACACAATGTTTTGAGATACTAATGTTTTAAAACTTTGGAAATCAATAGTCTCACTCACCAAGAGTAAACAGTAGCTATAACTTGTACCCTAGTAAACATGCCATTGCTGTGTGCAGGGGGGTGTCCAGAAGGAGATGTGACAACAGTATTCCAAAGACTTGTGACAAGTTAGACAAGTTACAATTTCCTGGTAATCGTTTTGTGAAAAACATACCATTCCTTATTAGATGATTTACATAAAAACAATTTACAGTGCCATTTGAATTTATTTAATTATTGAAATGCCAGGCTAAATGTGTTCTCTGGAGAAATCTTGGTAAAATTGTAATTTCATTAGTAATTGGAAACAATGTTGCTTATTACTTTCTGTGCTGTATACTTAACTGAATTTCTTAATAATTCCCAGTGATAGACAAGATGGGAGTAAATAACTGACAAAGACTGAGCCAATTGTGTCTATACAGATGCAATTAAAAGGGAGGAAATATAAACATGCCTACTAGTCACAGAAACCTGTGTATTCTTTCTAAACAATTCTTAATCAATGAAATACAAATAAATTATCAATGAAGTCAAATACCACCACCTTTTAAATGCTATTAATCTATAAAAACTATTTGAGATTTCCTTGTTTACAATGGCACCATATTTTTTTGGTTGGTTTGGTTTAAGTCTCAATACACTTTGGGAATGGTAGAAATTCAGATAAGCAAAGAGAAAGACAACAGTCATTCTTTTAAAATTTTACTTTATTTAATTAACTTTTTTCATTTATTTTACATACTGACCACAGTTTCCCCTCCTTCCTCTTTTTCCATCCCCCAACTCACATCTTCCTCCCTCCCCATAAACTCTTCTTCCATTTCCTATCAGAAAGGGGCAGGCCTCCTTTGGGCTTGAACAAAGCATGGTACGTCAAGTTGGGGTAGAACCAAGCCTGTCCCTCTGCATCAAGGCTGGGCAAGGTGATACAGCATGGGGAGCAAGTTCCCATAAGCCAGCTAAGCACCAGAGGCAGGTACTGATCTCACTGCCAGGAGCTTTACAAACAGATCAAGCTACACGACTGTCAAAGACATGCAGAGGGCCTAGGTTGGTCCCAATCAGGCTCCCTAACTGTTGATTCAGAGTCCATGTGCTCTCACGAACTCAGGTCAGCTGTTTCTGTGGGTTCTCCCCCGTCATTGTCTGTCGGTTCCCACCTGACTAATTCGTCTGTACTTGGAGAGAGGTGTGTGGACTGAGAAATTGCAGGTAGAAATAAACAGAGACATCAAAGAAACAGACAGGATAGATTCGGGAGGACGGTCAGTGAATGCTACAGCCTGGAGTTTATTTTTTATTGCCCTTTTATACACGAAGCCAAAGGGGGGACAAAAAGACTTCTTTCTCACCATACAAGGAGCAAACAAGAGTTCAAAACTTTCAGGAGCAAAACATCCAGTAACTACATCTTAGGCCAAACATCCTGTTATCTAGGCAAGATGTACAACAACTTCACCTTAGGCCTTTTGTTTGACCTTGAAAGAACAAAAACAAGCTGGAACTCTCTAACCCTAAGTCAAGATGGAGCAGAGTCACTTTTACAGGCTCCCATAATGACCTTGATTGGCATCAGAGAGCCTTTTTCCAGTAACTGATGGAGACAGATGCAGACATCCATAGTCACGCACTGGGCCGAGCTCTGGGGGTCCTCCTGAAGAAAGAGAGGAGGAATTGTACGAGCCAGTGGGTGGTCAGTGGTCATATTTTTATCATTATAGGCTATCATTTATATAACAAATACTACTGGTTGTATAAAACAATCTGTAATTCTTCATCTTATACATATATGTGTGTACTTAGACATTTTTTTCAGTTATCCAACAGCCATATTTTTATCAATATTTTTTCATTTTGCCTAACAAATCATCTCTGAATAATAACTTTCCCTATTGTTTCCATTAAAATTAGTTTATAAAGCATGATTAATAAAAACTCAGGATCAGAAATTGGGGTTCAACCTGAAGATCTGAAAAGCAAAACAGGCAGCTACTGGCTCTTACCTAGACCTCAGACCAGAATGGCAATCCTGCCTCTCAGAAACTCAGAATGAGACCATGTGTGAGAGCTGTCTCCTCCATTTTATAATCCTCTCTAGGGCTGGGATTAAAGGCGTGCACCACCGGGATTAAAGGCATGCACCAACCAGTTTCTATGGCAACTAGTGTGGCTACTGGAATTAAAGGTGTGCGCTATCATAACCTGGTCTGTAAGGCTCACCAGTGGGACTGTTTTACTCTCTGATATCCAGGCAGTCTTTATTTATGAAAATATAATTGAAATGCCACTACAGGTTTATATAACACCATTTATACACGCAACTTGGTTTATAGAAACCTTGAGTCTGGGGCTATAAAAATGGCTCAGAACTTAAGATCACAAACTACTTTTGAGAAAGACATAGGTTTTAGGACCCATGACATACATGGTGGCTCACAAACATCTGTGACTCCAGTTTCAGATCTATGATCTAACTCCTGTTAGAAGAGTTGTTGTCAAATGGAAGACGAAAGTACTGGCATGTATAAACAAGAATGGAAATCCTTGTGCTATCTTATTGGAAATAAAAATTGGTGTAGCCAATATGAAAAATACTTCAGAGGAGCCACAAATACTAAAAATAGATGTTGTGGAATATCCCTTTCAATTGTATAGAATGTATGTCACTGTGATTGGTTTAAGAAAAAGTTATATGGCCAATAGCTAGGCAGGATTTCTGGGGCAGAGAGTACGCTAGGAAGAAGGGCAGAGATGCCGGGAGTCAGCAGCCAGACACAGAACAAGTCAGACACCCAAAATGGGACAGAGGTAAAAGTCACGTCGTCGGATGAAGATTAAAAGATATAAATAAACTACGCAGTGGAGCATGCTGGGCTGAGCTCCCAAAATCAGTTGAGGAGTAGGAAGAATAAGAATATGAGCAAAGAGTTCAAGACCATGATGGGGACACCCATGGAAACAGTTTACCTGAGCTAATAGGAGCTCACCAACTCCAGTTAGACAGGGAAGTAACCAAACTGGACCCTCTGAATGTGGGTGAGAGTTGCATGGCTGGGGCAGACTTGGGGGCCACTGGCAGTAGCAGCAGAATTTATCTCTACTGCATGTACTGGCTTTGTGGGAACCCATTGTCTTTGGATGGAGACCTTGCTCAGCCTAGATATAATAGGGAGGGCCTTGGACTTTCCCCAAAGCAAAGTACCTTACCGTCTCTGAAGAGTGGATGGGAGATAGGTGGGGGAGAAGGTGGAGGGAATAGGAGAAGGGGAGGAAGTGGGAACTGGGATTCATATGTAAAATGAAAAAAAAGATAGTTTATTTTCTTTTTTAAAAAATAAAAAATATATACGTTAATTTAAGTTATAGGCGCTAGTTAGAAAAAAGTCTAAGCTCTTAGCTGAGCTTTCATAATTAATAATAAGTCTCTTTGTTGTTATTTCGGAGCTGGATAGTAGGACAAAGAAAGACTCACTATGAATAAAATGAACTTAGGATGCAACCATCATATATATATATGTGTGTGTGTGTGTGTGTGTGTGTGTGTGCGTGTGTGTGTGATGGAAATGACATTAATATTTCAAGGATGAATCTGCCCTGTGCTCTTTTAAGTGTTATTCATGATAGTCAAGAAATAGAAGCAACTTAAAGTGTCCATATTTGGTTGACTTGATAAGAAAACAAAAACATGTATGCAACCAGCCCAGCCTTGGATTGAGGACTATGTAATTCAGAGTAAAGTTCATTAATCTGTGAGACATTGTGCTAAGTGAAATGAGCCGGGCAAAGGAAGGTAAATGCTGCATATCTCACTTAGGTTATTAAAGATCTTATTACAAAAAAGAGAAAGAAACATAGGAGACTATGAGGTGATGAGATGTTGAGGAACTGAGTAAAACCATCCCAAAACATCACACTGTACCCTATAAACACAGGTGTTTGATATTTGTCAATGTCAAATGTCAAGCAAACTGTTGTTCTTGGCCATATCTCATTGACACTGAGGAGGTTACTCTACTCTTTCTCCAAACACAAAGAGTTTGGTCTACACTGATACATGACATCATCACTCAAAACATAAGTGTGTAATTTTACTAGAAGGTAATACTATAAAATGAAGGGGCTGGAGAGATGGCTCAATGGTTAAGAACACTGACTACTCTTCCAGAGGACCCAGTTCAGTTTCCAGCACCCACATGGCAGCTCACATATGAGTGTAATTCCAGTTCCAGAGGACCGAGACCCATAGCAAAACACCTATACACATGAAAATTAAAAAATAATAATAATTTAAGATGAAATTACAAAGCACCTTCTTTGGTTCATGAAATGGAACATGTCCTATCTCACCTGCATCATTTCTGCCACTCATTCTTAATTGTTAATTTCCAAAATCCTCTTAGTTTAACAGTTTGACATTCTTTTAAATTTGAAAGTAGGGTAAAGGAAAGGATAGAAGAAGGAATTAGTCACCTTGAGAGGAAAAAAATCTGTTTGACTAACTTTTTTCCACCTTGTTCAGGGCTGGTCATCTAGGGGTGACAAAGTCATGTTTCTGCACAGGAAATGAAACAGTGGAAGAATTTCCTCAAGACCACAGAAGATCATGCCATTCCTCATATGTATTTGATTCGCTTCACTCTATAATGCTAAAAGATATTTTTTCCTTAAAGTCTTTTGAGGTTCCCTGACATTTCTTTTTTATTTTTAGTATTTTTAGATCAGATATTAAATCCATACAGGGTAATATTTCTATTTCCAATTATGTACACGTGTGCATCCATTCACAGGCATTTGTACATAAGTATAGGTGCACAAGGAGGCCAGAAGAGGGCACCAGATCGCCTAGCTGTGCAATTGTGGGCAGTTGTCAGCTGCTTCATGCAGGGGCTGTGAACCAAGCTTGGGTCCTCTCCAAGAGCAGTAAGCACTCTTAACCACTAAGCCAATTCTTCAGCCTCCAAAGTAATATTCATAATGAATGGGAAAGATACAATATGAACTTATTAAAGAAAGTGCAGCCTTGAATATTCTATTGAAAACATGCAAGTATCCTGCAACCAACAGAATTCACTTTCCCAGGTAGATTACCCTGTATAACACTGGAAGCTATCAGCTGACACATTTTGTCCCTACCAAACTTCTAACTTTTCCCATGTCTTGTGAATACTAAATATTTTTGTTCTATGATGTCAGTGAAGTGATGGGTAACTTTAGGTGTCTTCTTACCCAGATTAAAGAACACCTAGAAACATGCAAATACCTATTTGGATAAATCTGTGAGGATATTTCCAGAGGACAACACATTGGTTTGAGAAGATTAAGTGGGGAAGGCTTGTCTACAAGGGCAGCAAGAGTCCAGTGAGTTGGCTCCTCAGGGAACAAATGCCATTGAGTTTCCTCCTTCCTGAGAGCTGAGATCAGCTTCCTGGTGCTCAGACATACACCGCTGCCTTCCTCCCTGAGGTCTTTGACTTGAAATGGGTGCTACACTATCAGTTGTGGTTACACTAAACCACAGTCATAGTTCTCCAGCCTGCATATGACCTATTTAACGTGATCACTACTTGACTTAAACACAACCTGCCGGCTTTCCAGTACCCTCTGCCATACTCAACCTGACCGTTATCATCAATTTTGTAGATGTTTCTTTGTTCTGTCATTTCTTTACTCAAGATTCCTTAGTTTCATCCGTGTAGAATTTCTTACTACTACACACACCCAGCTTTCAACTGTGTTCAGCATTGTAGAATGCCCTTCAGGTATTTTTCTAGTACTATAATTAGGTAGTAATATCTCAATGAGGTTTTAAACTTATATCCCCTTCAAAATTAATGTAATTGCATTAGTGTTTTTACATAGGAATTAGCTTCTTGGGTTTTTTCATTTCTGTAGTGTTTATCTTAAAGTTGTTCTTAAAATTCTTACTACATATATATGTATACTTGTGAGAATGTGTTTTTTAACTGATTCTAAGTTGAATTTTTCTGCATTACATTTTCTTGCTTACTACTAAGATCGGTTTACTGGAATCTGATTTTCTTGTTATTCAGTTTTTCTGGCTGAGTCAAGGACCAACGTGAGCAAATTTCCTTTTCAGGTGCCTTGCTTTGGTTACCCAAGATGATAACCTTTAAAAGACCCTAATTTACATTGTGTGTCTGTCGTCTATCGCATTGGAGCCCAAACACTGAGCATCTGTTTGCTGGTACTGGGAGTTCCAAAGGAAGAGCAAAACTCCCTGGACACTCTTATGGATGCCTGTCTGCTGCTCTGTTTGCTGTTCTGTTTTCTCAGCACTGGGGCATCTGGGTCCTTGCTGTATTTCCTTTTGGTCCACATATGAATTTTGATATACATTTATTGCACTTTACCCATCATTTCTAGATATTCCAGTATGAGTTACTTTCTGTTTATTGAACTAGAACTTACAAGCTGATTAACCCATTATCTTGCTTCCATGCTGAGCGCTGGCAGTGAGTTTTGCGTCAGCTGGGTTAAAATAGCTTGTTGTGCTTTTCTTATTTTTAATTACCAGCATACGATAAAAACACAAATTAAAGATATCAAAATGGACATGATTAGGAAAGAAACATAATATCACAAATCTTAAAATCTTCTGTTTTGAGATCTAAATCATAGAACAAAACATATGCATTTAAATTTGCACAAAGAGCTGAATCTTCATAATAGCATGTATTTTTACGAGGAAAAATTATTAACTTCGAACAGCTTTCCATAAAAGTATAGATATAAAATAAGTACATCAAATATGAGAATGTTAACTCTGTTCTTATTTCTTTAAAATATCAACTTTATAGCCTTGAAAGAAAAAGGCCCTTTTTTAAAAATCAAATGATGGAAACCCATAGCATTCGGGTATCTGTGTGAAGTGGAACATGCAAAGGACCTACAGAAAACCTTCCTCCCATAATGTGAATTTGGCTAAGTCAAAGGCACTATAAATAAATCCTTCCCACCCCATTAATGACATCCAGCAACCATAGACCTACTTGACTGCAGAGCCTCTACTTGAGTTTGGTGTTGTTTATTCATCTTATTCTCATTAAGAAACGTATGTGATGGTTTATTGCATGAACTTGGATACTGTTGACTTTTTCTTCAGAGCTTATTGACATAAGATTGGCAAAAAAACATTATGTTTTGATGGACATATGCAGTGAAAACTGATTGATACAGCGAAGCTAATCAGCATACCTGTTGCCGAAATAGTTAAGTGTGGCTGTGTAGGTGCTGTGGTCGGAGCTGACAGCTCAGTGTGCTGAAAAGTCTAAATATTACCAGATCCGGGTGTGTGCTACTCTGCTGACTGGTGTCTTGCCAACCTGACTCAAGATTGAAATCATTGGTGGAGACGAAATCTAGTTGAGAAAGTCTAGATGCCTGGATTGGCCTTTGGACTACCCTGTATGGCGTTTCTTTGATTCGTGATTGATGTGAGTGTGCCCAGCCCCCTGGAGGTGGTACCACCCCTAGAAGCTGCTCCTGAATGGTATGAGGATGTAGGATGAGCAGGTCAAGCCATGAGGAGCAAGCCAGTAAGCAGCACGCCTCCATGGTCTCTGCTTGTGTTCTTGAGTTTAGGTCTCGCCTTGAGCGTGATACCTAAAGTTCCTGCCCTGGTTTTGCTGGATGGTAGACTACAAGCTACAAGATGAAATAAAGCCTTTCCTCCTCAAGCTGCCTTTGGCCATGGTGTATCATCACAGCCATAGAATCTCTAAGACATTCCTAGAATTCCATACTTAGGGCTTTTAGATTGCTTCTACCAGTACCTGCTAATAAAGTTAGTTACTGTCTTTGTTGCATCCCTACTATCTATGTGTACATTCATATTTACAAATCACCCTTTCAAATTCTCTGCCCACCTTTGTACTAAGTACATGCTTTCCTTAGGGAGTTTGGTGAAGTATGAACGTTTAGTTATACTGCCTGTAAGAATCATCTATTATTCTGCTTGATATTGACTTGTTTCAAAGAGAAATATTTAAAAGAATGTGCATGGAATATTTAGTATAGAACCAACTATTACATTTATGCAATACACTTGCAAGTCTTTCGTATCATGTAAAGTCTTTCTCAATGTATGTTGCTGAACTTAATTTGTTTCTATTTTAGTTAGGTAGATTTGTGCATCAGTGTTCGTGAATAAATGACTGTGGCATGCATAAGTCACTAAGGTTCCTGTCCGGTTTTGCTGTCAAACTCATGTCCACTTTATAAAATATTTCATATTCTTCAAATGTATAGATTTGTTATTTTTTTCCCATAAAGGTCAAGCGCATCGTCCTTTATAGAAATCTGTCCTTCAAACTTTGGACACCTCAAGCTACACAGCATCCAGTATTTGCCTGAAAGCCTCCCCAAGAAGAGTGTCATTTTCCTGGGATCTCCCTCTCTATTGCCCCATCAGGACCAGCACAAGGGCTATTTTTATGCTTCAGATCTCCATCAAGTCCTGAGAGGAAGCTATGCCCCGTTCTAAGTCCCTCTGCATGCCATAGAACAGTAACTCTTCAGGCACTATCTTGTCATGAAAGAGTCCATTTTTTTACAAGTGGTATTTGACTCCATTTTGAGTCCAAACACAGAGGCAAGATGACTCTGCACCTTGTTAAGTACGCAAACAGCACCATCTGTCTGATACCACACAGGAGACATAGACTGAAAACCAGACAATCCTAAAAGCCAAAAGGATGCCACTTTGTAAATTTATCAAAGTAAATTGTAACCATATGTGAACTCATGGGTCCATTAAAGTCCTACCAGGAAAACCAGGCCTAAGAAACCTAGTGACCACAGCAGAATGAAAAAGTGTACGACTTCCATAAAGAACACGTCCGTTACTTTGTAACCATTCTAGCAAGAATGAAAATAAGATATCAGACTACTCAAACAATAGCCCCCCCCCAAACTGGAATTTTCCAAGGACTCATGCCCGCAGAAGGAAAAATTTGCAGCCCTAGGACCAGCCAACAAGGGAAATTTGGGGAAAATAGTTTACAGTTTGTCAAAGAACATTGAACAAAAGACTAGAAAATTGTCACTGCTTCTGATGAGCCGGACCACAGATCCTCTGAGACTGCTGAGCTTGTATACCTCTTTAGACCTCAATTTAGAACCTTTGTGATGGTCTGCGGATGGAGAGCTGGCAATTGCTCTTTTGCCCACTGTTGATGTGACCTGCTCAGGATTCCCTGGACCCAAGTCTGTCTCTCGGACTTTCAGCCTTTCCAGCCTCTGTGATTCCACATGGCCTCCATGGCCTCACACCTCCCTAGATAGCTCCATTAAATCTTTCAATGCATCACCACTCTGACCCTGTGGTTTGGACTCTTAGACCCCTGCCTCCAAGAGGATTCATTAGCATCTTATCTGACAAGTGACAGTGATTTACTTTGATCTGTATCAGCTTCCTGCCTCTGCCTTCAAAGTGAAGCTTTGTAAATCCTTGAACTTCTTTCAGCTTCCTTAACCATTTCACAACCACACAGTAATTTACATGGATAGTGGATAGATGGATAGATTTACTGTGTGCTGTGTAATACATGGTTTTTTGTGAATTAACCTTAGTGGTTAAGATTGATATAAAAGAACTTGTGTTTGCGGCATCTAGCTATCAAGGAAAAATCAGAGCAATTTCACTAATTGCAGCCAGTGGAACGAATGTAACTTTTGAATTTATCAATAAATTCTGAAACTGTGGAATGGCTCTTTGTTAGTTTGAATAAGAATGGCCCCCACAGACTCCTGTATTTGAATGCTTAGTCATCAGAAAGTAGAAGTCTTAGATAGGATTAGAAGGATCAGGAGGTATGGCCTTGTTGGACCATGTGTGTCACTGGGGGAGGAATTTGAGATTTCAAAAGTCGATCCCAGGCCCAGTCTCTCACTCTCTGATTGAGGATCAGGATGTAGCTCTCAGCTGCTTCAGCACCACATCTGGCTGCACTTTGCAGTGATGGTAGTGGACTAAGCCTTTGGAAATGAAAGCAAGACCCCAACTAAATGCTTTCTTTTATAAGAATTGCCTTGGTCAAAGTATCTCTTCACAACAATAGAACAGCGACCTGCTCACAATGTTAAGGAAGTTATGAATATTTTTTGACTCCTCCACACCCAGCATGACAGCTATCTCTCAAAGGAAGGAAGGATTTAATTCCTGGTTTGTTTGGTTCTGATTTTGTTTTGTTTTTGAGATAAGGCTCTCCTTATTCATCCCAGGCTGGCCTTGACCTCAGGAGTGCTTTACTTCAGCCTTTCCTACCTTGGAATTCAGGTATGAACCAAACTGTCCAGTCAATGTTGCCTTTTTTACAAGTGAGCATGTTATCCTAGAGAAGTCTTGATCAGGTTTATTTTCTCTACGTGCTAAATTAAGGCATTGTGTTATATTGGCCTTTTTATAGAAATAACCTTATAATTAGCCCATAAACTATCATATTTCACTCACCTTGGTACTTTACAAAATGTCCTGTTTTATTTCTATCATATAAAATGAAAATTTCCACAGAAATAAGAGCTCTAAGTATGATGCAAATCTGTATGTAAAATGTCATTATAATTGTGTTTTATGTATCCCAGGAAACTTTTCTAAAGCAATTAATTCTAAGACAAGATTTTAATAGAAAGCCTTGTTATATTAATAATAAATTAAAATAAATGAATTATTAAACTATGATTTAATATGAAAGTTTTTAAATTAAGTATAGTCTCCAGAAATTGCTCTAGTCTCATTCTAGTTTGTTCTTATTACTTTGTTCACTGCTAGAGTTGATGCTCCCACTGATTGAGTTTCTTCTTCACATCTTTCTTAGAAAAAACAATGTAACTGAAGGCATCTGCACTCAAGAAGAAGAACCATACAAGCTGCCTATCTATTGCCTTGCTTGGGATTAAATGCAGTACCTGCAATGTGCTAGGCTAATGATTATGCCCACTTCTACAAGTTTCAATGATAGGAAAAGACTTCTCAAAACATCAAATAAGATCTCTATGTTATTTGGATGATAATTGTGGTTTTTATTTGTTTTCCAAGGTTTCTGCACTTCTTTCATGGCAGCCGTGGATGAAATACTAACATATGCTTAGAGAACTGAGGCAGATGGAAAAACTTCCTCTAGGTGGTGGGACCTTGGAGCACCTACCTGTCTGAGACCACACCCACCCTCTCGAGTGGTGTAGGAGGTCCTTCTGTTTATGTGTTGCTTTCATTGGTTAATGAATAAAGAAACTGCTTTGGCCTGATAGAGCAGAACTTAGGTAGGTGGAGAATACAGAACTGAATTCTGGGAGGAAGAAAGCAGAGTCAGAGAGAGCCGCCATGAAGCCACCAGAGACAGACATGCCAAATCTTTCTCAGTAGGCCACTGACACACGGTGATACACAGATTAATAGCAATGCATTAAATCAAGATGTGAGCATTAGCCAATAAGAAGTTAGAGCTAATGTGCCAAGCAGTAATTTAATTAATACAGTTTCTGTGTGATTATTTCGGGTGTAAGCTAGCAGGGCGGCCAAGATGGAACAAGGGGGCCCTCCCACCAACACTAGAGGCTGGAAAATTCTCCCCAAGAATTCTCCAAACAATTTTGGGTGCATCATTGAGCATTGGCTAGAAAGTCATGGATAAAGGCACGAGGGCTTATGCAGCTGGGCAATCACTTTCAAAGCCAAAGTAATTTTAACAGCAAGTGGATGAACTGAAACAAAGACAGGCTCATTTAAAGTATACTTTTCACACATGCCCTTGGAGGAGAAAGCCTGGGAATATGAACTCTGTAAAATGTTATTGTATCATCACCCATTAGCATTTATTGAACAATTAATCATTAGGGGA
This sequence comes from Ondatra zibethicus, assembly GCA_004026605.1. Lineage (NCBI taxonomy): Eukaryota > Metazoa > Chordata > Mammalia > Rodentia > Cricetidae > Ondatra > Ondatra zibethicus. Next base: position 191,784 of record PVIU01001304.1, on the reverse strand, counting down.
ATAAGGACATATGACTTCATGCTAGAAATGGCTATTCTCTAAAGATGCTTTCAATTTGTTTGGCTCATATAATCCTGATATTTTGTGACATTTAAAGTATGTGGTAAGAACAATAATTAAAATTCTATGTTGACATTTTCATGTTTTCTTAATGAATTTCTCATAAACTTACTTGAAATGCATATGCAATAAATTAGAATTTATTGGGAATAAATCTTCAAACCTTCAAAAAGGAGCAACTATTGCTTGCATTACCCACTTAAACACTGAACTGATTTCATAAATTTATGACATTATCACTAGCAATGATTTCCTTACTCTGAAACTGTATTTATATCTTAAAAGTCTGAAGCGACTGTGGATGTGAATTCAGGCAAAGTGGCAGCTTAGTAATGAGAAGTTCACATGGGATCAAACGAGCCTTTTGTCAAACTATTACATAAACATAATTGTCATTTTCTGCAAATAGTGGTGATAATGTAATAACAGGATGCCCTTTAAAGATCCCCTGGTGCCCTTCATGAGCAGGAACTCACTGACGTGCCCTCTGAGAAGAACCCTTTAAAGTGAGTTCATTGTCCCTAATTAGCAGATGATAATGTGAGGTTTGGAGAGGCTAAGAAATGTCCTTCAATTCACAGAATGTGTAAATGATAACACAGTTTATGATGATCCCAAGAACTCACGTAAGCCAGGCATGTCCTTGTTCTCATCAGTTTCATTAAATAAAATTTGGTGTAGGAGGTCCTTCTGAATATGTGTTGCTTTCATTGATTGAATAAAGAAACTGCCTTGGCCTTTTGATAGGACAGAACTTAGATAGGTGGGGAAAAGAGATCTGAATGCTGGGAGAAAGAAGGCAGGCAGAGAGAGCTGCCATGGAGCCTCCAGGTCAGACATGCTGAATCTTTCCTGGTAAGCCATGACCTTGTGGTAAACACAGATTAATAGAAATGGGTTAGATCAAGATGTGAGAGTTGGCTAGGCGGCGGGGCACGGCCCGCTCATGCTCCTACAACAAAAATTTACTTTGCATTTGATTTCCCATTGTAAGCTGAAATTAGTGGCACCTAAGTCTTTCTTTTTTAACTTCTGAAAGCAGCAGAGGTGAATGGCTGCTGCTGTCATGATACGATCATCATGAGTTCCGCTAACTGGCCAATGAGGAAGAAAATAATGATTACCTGATAGTCTAGACTCATCAGGCATAGTCATAAAGCAATTCTCATCTTTGCATGGATTCCCGCGAGGTACCTTTGAGAAAGTCTAAGTCATTGAGAAATTTAAATGTGTGTTTCTATGTTGTAGATCAAATGTAGCCTAGATGGAAAGCAGAGAACTGAGTATACTCTACTAAATCCCCTTTTGTATTCTCCTATGGGGCCCAAAGGCCTGTAATTCAGAGCTGTGCTAGATGCTCATCAACAAACAGCACGCAGTGAACCTGGGGTGAGTGACGAGGAGCCACAAGTGTCTCGGAGAACTACAGAAAAATGCTAGGGCAATAACAAGACTGCAATCATAAGAAAGGCACAAGTCAAGGGAATGGAGACCAAGGGTACTCTTACTCGCTCAAATATCATCAACCAATGATGACATGCTTTCAACACAAAAGTATTAACATCTTTATTCTAGAACTGTGGAGAAGAGATAAAGAATTTATTCATTGTCTTTGTTCTTCAGATAGCAATTCTCTAAAGTAGAATGTAGTTAGATCAGCAGAGCATGATACGTGAGTGCTATGATTGAGATATATACATGTGGTCATGATAGCGTATAGGAGAGCAGTCTCACTCGGCGGGAGGAAAGTGTCGGAAGCTTAACAGAGGCAGTGATGTCCCACCTGGGTACTCAGGAATATAATTTATCTTAACAAAGGCTGTGTCAATGGAAATCAAAGAGCGATAAGAAGATTTGAAGTTAGTTAGAGGAAGTTAGAGGGTCCAAATGCAGAAGCGAAGAAGACAGAAAAGCCACGAATTCACAGCGGGTCTAAGTGTGTTCCTGTCTTAGTCACTGTTCTGATGCTATTAAGAGACACCACGACCAAAGTAAATCATAAAAAAAAAAAACCATTGAATTGGAGCCGCTTACAGTTCCAGAGGCTTAGTCCACTATCATCATAGCAGGGAGCATGGACACAGGAGAGAATGGTGCTGGAGAAGGAGTTGGGAGCTACATTCTGATCCATAAATAGGGAGGGAGAAACTGGGTCTAGCACGGGCATCTGAAACCTCAAAGTCTACCCTCAGTGACGCCATTTCCTCCAACAAGGCCATACCTCCTAATCCTTCTAGTCCTTTTCATGGAATGACACTCCCTGGTGACTAAGTATTCAAATATAAAAACCTATGGGGGCAATTCTTATACAAACTACCACAGTTCCTTACAATGAAATCTACTTACCAAAGGAAAGATTGGTGAGAAATGAGACCTGAGAGTTGTTCAAATGACTGGGAACATTAAATCTTGGACCTGAGTTTAAAATTATAATTATGGATTTTGTAAGCCAATGTAAGAGCAGGAATTATTCCCAGAGTAATTTGCCTGTAGGAAGAAGATGCATTGTGCCAGGGGTTAGCAGATGACAACAGTTTGCTCACATATTGATGGCAACTACAGATGCTAAATCCTAAATGGAGCATTAATCAAACTACCTTAGGTGACTAGCACGGTTTCTCTTTCCATAAACCAACACGGCCTTACTGAGGGTGGCTTCAAGTCCACAAGTTCACATTCCCCGTTTCCTGCAAGTACTACAAGGAGATACACAGACTGTCTGGCCAGAAATGTTTCCAGTACAAAAACATACAATAAGCCCTGTAGGCCTGAGAGATGCCAGAAGAAGGTCAGTAGAGGAGAGAGAACAAACTACTGTCCAAGATAACAGGTGGGGACTGGGAAGACCATCCCTTCAGGGTTGAGTCACTGAGAAAGAAAGGTGCCTCTGTTCTAGAAGCCTGAGTTCTAGAGAGTTCGTAGACTTGCTGTTTTCTGGGACGTCTTGAGAATATACTACTTTTGTTCTGCACCCAGCACTCATAACGACACTGGGACTCCAGGTGATGGGTGATGGATTCCTGCATGCTGAAAAGATGCTTGGCTGAAGACAGCACACAGGAAGGAGGATCAAACCATCTCAAACGGCTCAAGTATTTTGACAATGCCCTAGTTGGCGTCTCCTGAAAGACCGTGTATGAGAGAATCAAATGCTACAATTATTCAATGTCAAGTTCAGAAGTTAAACTTAATCCAAACCAGCTGAAGGAAAACAAGAAGCTCCTTAGGTTATTTGGTGAGCATCTTCTTCATTTCACAAGCACAGATAGCATGTGGGTGCCTGGAAGTGGCAGACATTCTACCTCTGTGTCCCGCTTGACTCACCTAAGAATGAGAACAATAGTTATATTTATGTCATTGTTGTGAGAACTGAGTTCACGGTTGTTAAGTACCTCAGGCCTCCAATTCTTGTCATGCTGCTCCTACGTGAATTAGGTAGGATTCAATCCTTTACGATTTACTCAGACTTCCTCCTCCTTCCTATTCATGTTTGATTTATCATTATGTATTCAGAAAATAAGCGCATCATCAGGAATTGTCCCAATTCTAAAAAGAATATATGTCACCTATTTTACACTTAGTTCTTACAAGTACCCTGTGAGAGGATATTTTCTCTCTAATTTGTAAGTCAGACTGCAAGTTCATCAGTGTCTAAAGATCCATAGAGGTAGAAAGAGCGGCCAAGACTGAAACACAGGTTGTCTGAGTTAGGTAAGAGCTCTTTTCACTTCACTCCTCTGTCAGCTTCTGAGAAGGCCTGCAGAAGGGAAGAGAGAAGTGGCAAAGAAGACATGTAATCTGTAAGAATGTTTTTAAGAGTGAAAAAAAGTAAAAGCAAAGAACCATGATTCAGACTGTCTGACAAGATGCACATCACAATCAGTACCCACAGTAGAATACGAGACACCTCTGCTGCTGTGGCCTTACCAAAGGCCTCTCAGGAGCTGTAAGAGTTGCTGGATTCAGGGTGAAAGCCAGGCCATCATAAGACCTCAAAGGTAGTTAGAATCAGACCAGAACGTGCATGCAGCCCATTAGCCAGAAATGTTGATGGACACAGTTTTGAGTCAAAGACCCACAGGTACTCATCCCTGGGTCATCCACAACTTCATAACATCAAGAGAACAAGGACTGCATGATCTCTGGCTTTCCCAGAACACAGAGAGATGTGGAAACTATGAATAAAGAGCAACTCTGATGAGAAGAGACAAAGAACAAGAAAACATTGGAAATAAGTGACTTAATTAAAAACAATTTCCATTAGTCACATTTTTTATAAAACATTATTGTCTCGATGAAACTGAAAAAAAAAAAAGCTTGTCTTAGCTAAGGTTTCTATTGCTGTGAAGAGATGCCATAGCCACAGTAACTCTGACAAATGAAAAACATTTAATTTAAGTGGCTTACATTTTCAGAGGTTCACTCCATTGTCATCATGGTGTGACATGGTGGTGTGCAAGCAGACCTAGTGCTGGATTAGGAGCTGAGAGTCCTTACATCTTGATCGGCAGGCAACAGGAAGTTAACTGAGACACTGGGAAGTATCTTGAACATATATGAGCCTCAAAGCTTGCCTCCACAATGACACACTTCCTTCAACAAAACCACACCTACTCCTTAAAGACCACATGTCCTAATAGTGCCACTCCCTTGGGAACTATTTTCTTTCAAACCACCACATTCTACTTCCTGACCCTCAAAAGCTTTTAGCCATATTGTATTACAAAAATTCATTCCCCCAAACTTCAAAATCCCATCGTCTATAAAAGTCTCAAACTTATTTAAAAATCTAAAGTGCAAAGTCTCTTCTGAGATTCATGCAGTCTCTCAACTGTAATCACCTATAAAATTAAAATCAAAACTCAGATCATATGCTTCCAACATATGATGTCACAGGATATATATTTCCATTCCAAAATGTAGGGAAGGGAGTGTAGAGAAGAAATACTGGACCGAAGCAAGACCAAAATCCAGCTGGGAAAACTCCCTACTCACCATCTCTATGTCTGATGTCAAAACACTTCAGATCTCCAAATCGTTTCAGTTTTGTTGATTACAACACACTTCTCTCTCTTGAGCTGGTTCCACTCCCTGTGAGCAGCTTTTGTATGCATGTGCCCCATGGCTTTGCCATCTGCAACATCTTGGGGTCACCTAAGCAATCCAGGCTTCACCTTCACAGTTTCATGCAATGGCTTCTTTCGGCCTACATTTAAGAACACCCTGATACATGCTTGGCCTCAGAAGATTTCCTGAGTCATGGAGAAAAATTCCATAGCCCCTTTCTTCTGTCCTTAACACCAAACCATGTGGCCGAAGCTGCCACGTTCTGCTGTTTTCTAGGGCTGAAACTTGGCTCCCTCCTTCAATTACATCTCTACCAAATTTCTATTTTCAATAATTTCACTGCCTGAGCTTGGCTGTCCTGAAACTGTGTCTATAGACCAGGCTGGCCTTGAACTTGGAGATCTTTCAATTACATCTTTACCAGCTTTCTGTTTTCAATGGTTACCTTCACTGCCTATGCTTGGCTGTTCTGAGTGACGGCCTCAACCTCAGACATCTGCCAGCCATTGCCTTCTGAGTGTTGGGATTGAAGGTGTGCACTACCACATCCACATCTGGCTCTAAGCTTTTCTTTATTTCCTTTTCACAAATTGGAAACTTAGCTGGGTGAGCTCCTGCCTGAGCTCACCACTGCCTTCTTCCTAGTTCTTAATCTGTTTGCCTCCTTAAACACAGAGCCTAACTCCATTCCACTTCCTGGTGTTCCTTTCCCCTTAAATTTTACATTTTGTAATTTATCCTACTCAGCTTGCTTCTTTTTATTATAAATCTTCATTAGAGTTATCACTAATAACCACATGACAGAGTCTATCTTAACATTGTTTTGAGACTTCCTCTGCCAACAAAATTAATCCAAAACCTTTCACTTTAGGCTCAAGCAGCTTCTTTGGACAAGGACAAGCAGCAGCCAAATTATTCTATTCACCAAAACTTCACATGAACATTCTCTAGGACACATATTCATATTCTTCTGCTCTGAAATATCTTGAGCCAGGCCCCACAGTTTGTCCAATCACAGTCAGCACCAGTGTCTCCCATGCACCTTCAAGGATAGCCCGTTTTGCAGCACTTAAAATGTTCAACTGTTTTTCTAATCCACAGTCCCAAGGTTCAGATTCCTTCAAACAAGACATGGTCAGGCCTGTCATAGCAATACCCCAGACCCTGCTACCAACTGCTGTCTTAGTTAGGATTTCAAATACTGTGAAGAGACACCGTGACCATGACAACTCTTATTAAAGAAAACATTTAAGTGGGTGACTTACAGTTCAGAGGTTCAGTCCATTATCATCATGGTGGAACATGACAGTGTGAAGACAGACTGGTGTTGGGGAAGCTAAGAGTTACTCATCTGGCACAGGCAACAGGAAGTACTTTGTCCCACTAGGCATATGGTGAGCATATATGAACCCTCAAAGCCCGCCTCCACAGTGACACACTTTCTCCAACACGACCCCACCTCCTGTTCTTGCCACTCTGTTGGGGGCATTTTCTTTAAATCCAGCATGGAACTACACTAAAGAGTAAGTACTTCATTTACTTACTATTTTATCTTATAAAGATTACTTTGCGTTTGTACTATTACAATAATCTTATGCTCACTCCCAAGGAGATTTTTCATATTGTGCTATCTTGTTACTATTCCTTCTGCTGTGCTTTGGTTTACTTTCCTTTGTGTGTTTTAGGGTGGACTGCACATATATGAACAACTGTGCATGTGGACATATGTGAATGCCAGGGGCTAACATCTGGATGTCTCTTAGTATCACTTTTCCTCTCTATTTCTTGAGACAGGTCCTCTGAGTGAACCTGGATCTTGCCTTGTAGACTAGCTTGATTATCAAGTGAGCCTCTGGATTCCTTTCTCACCCCACCAGTGCTGAGATTTTAAGCTAACACAGCCAAGCTTGGCTTTCTATGTGGGTTCTAGGGATCCAACAAAAGTCTTCATATTTGTTCAATAAGCACTTTAACAACTGAGCCATACCCTTAGTGTACCTTATTTGTTTCCAATAGCAAAAGATGTATAAGGAGTGAATGTGTCTGTATGTTAAACTCAAATAATTATTGAACTTTAAAATCATTAATCCACATGTATAAGTTGTAAAAAGACTACTATCCCTATCCCTACTTTCAGAGTTGTATCATAAAGATAGTAGCGTACCAATATGGATGATGCTTAAAGGTACTCTAACAGCATAGTAACATGACTGCATCATATTTCAGAGCAATATAGCTACAGATGTCTCATCTTAAATAAGGAAAACAGTATGCTTTCTGCACATAAAGTGGCAGAGAAAGCAGGTTAGGAAAAATCTGGACTACCTTAAAAGAATAATAAATATCTCTGGTAGAACTTAACTTCAAAAGCACTGTGTGCCCAACCCCTGGGTTTTCTCTCTTCACCCTGTCTGCTGGTCTCTCCTCTTAACCACCCCTGTAGCAGAATGGAGTGCTCTGTTTCCAGAGGTCATGATCGAAAATTCCCAGCACAGCCAAGGGTACATCCCCTCTGTTCAGAACAGGCACAAAAGACTAAGATCTTTAACCCCAGACTAGACTCATCTCTAGGCTGTGTATTAAAATGGCAAATCCCTTGAATAAATACAGACAGAGAAAGAGATATGTCCTAAATAGTAAGACAGAAGGGAACCCACAAGACAAACAAAAGCATGCATCTCCATCCACTGGTCAAAACCTGGTTGCAGAAGTCTTGAAGAATACCTTGTCACTGCATTACATCATGACTAGGGAAGAACTAAAGATGCCTTTAAACCATAGCGCAGATGTTATTTTCTGAAGGTCGACCAGAATCAGAAAGCACTGAGTACTGCTTCCTGGAAAGCCATCGACTCTGCGAAAACCCACGAAGGAAATAACCACCAAAATACAAACTGGAATCCCTGTAGCAATACTCTTTAAAGCCAAACATTCCTGCTTTTCTTGTTCACCAATCATACCAACGAATACCCTCACCATCTCCAAAAGGTCCCTTTCCTGAGAAAAGCCCATGCCTGGCAAGAAGTTGCAAGGGCACAAGGTACCTTGACTAAAGTGAAAGTCTAATGTAATGGGGCTTCACTGTTGTCAGGGAATGCTTACCCAACAGTTGATAATAGGCAAATGGCCTATCAGAGGTACCGCAATGTACTTAGGAGTCATATGTACACAGCACGTTAATCCAAGTTCAGGTTTTCATTTCCATGGAATAAAAAGGTAATACTCAAAATATGTAACTACAACCATAATCCATCTCTCCAGAAAAACAGAAACTAAATCTATAAATCTTAACAACAACAAAACCATTGCAAACCAACATGTGTATTTATTATCAGAGAATCTCATCTCTCAGGTCTTCACTGTAAAATTTAATAAAGCAGTTATTTGAGATCATAGTCCTTGCAAGGACATAGTAGAAGGAGATGGAAATGGTGTGAAATCTAATAACTTGAGAAGAATTCCATAAAAAAATACATATTCTAGTGTCAACATGACACTTGAAATTCAAGGTTGAAGGTACATCCTTGGAATAGTGAAGTATTGCTCATCCACAGAATCCTTGCCTCTGAAAAGCTGGAAATAGTTCATCAGAAAAAGAAAAAAAAAGAAAAGAAAAACGTTTTGTGAAGAATTGGGGAAGAAAATGTTCCCTGAGTTGATAAACATAACACTTGTTGCTAAAACTCAGAAAATATTAAAATAAAACATTCTTAGTAGTAAAAATTGAGCATTTTAATCCAGAAGTTCTCAGACTTGGCCTTCAATATAAAGAGTATAAGCAATGTTAGATTTCTTGATGTTTCTTCAATAATCAGGTGAATTCTGAAATTCAAGAACTTGAGTAGTAAATTTAGGGCTGCCAAATGAGACCTGCCTCCCAAGATCTGACACAAAGACATTTTTAATGGCTCACTAGGCTATTTTCTACAAATATAAAGAAAGAATAAATAAATGCCTACCTGGGTAGAGTTACACATAATACAGTAACCCATTTGGGGAAGGGATCTTAGAGAATAAGAAAATTTATCCCCAACATCTCAAAAAGAAAAAAAAAAGAAAATACATTCTTATATGCAAAATAGAGTATTATACCACAGTAAAGATACCTATTTCACCTTTGCCAAATTAAGCTTAAGCATTTTCCTCTGTGTAAATGGAGCAATCAATACTAAAATAAAGATGTTTCTTTGGTTTATTGGCAAATGTACAGCACACATCTAGAGCAAGGGCAACTTTTCATGTAATAGAAGTTCAATGGATACTCAGACTGGTTGGTATTCTTTCTGTCATATTCATTCCTCCTCAGTGTATCATAGACGTGTAATATTGTTTACTGTTTCATTCTGACTCCCCTCTATTTTAATGTTCAGTGAGTAAATTTTTTTAAATAGATGCAAATAGAAAACTATAGCTTGCATGCTCTCTCATGAAATGAGACTACTAGAATATTAAGGACATATCAGGAAGGGACTGAGAGTTATGGCTGAGACCACAAAGCCAATAGCTTTTTACACATTTGGAGAGTGAGCCTTGAACTCATCCCTTTTTTCAGCTCTTACAGTAAATAGCGAAGTGCCCAAACGGTCACATGCTGCTATAAAAAATAAATAATACTCTTATTAAGACACAGGAGAAATATTAACACATCCTACTCCAAATGATAAAAGCATGCATCTCAAGCAATCGCCAACATTACACTTCATTAAAAATGAAAAGTCAAGTATCCCTGTTAGGACAAATATTCTTGAACACAATTTAGGGTATGTTAGCCAGTGGGGTTTTATAAGAGCAAAGGCTGAGCAGATGGAAAGGAAATATAAACTATGTAAAGAATGCCTCCTTCTGCCTTCTCCTTTCTCAATCCTTTGTTCCTTTGCATGATATTTCTTCCTGCAAGATGTAAGTGCTCTGAGGAAAGGAATATTGATTCTGTTGCCCACAAAATAGACTACTGTTTTGTGCTCTGAATGATGCCCCCCTCTGGCAACAAAGAAGTATTCAATAAAGTTTGTCAAATTAATGAGCAAATGTATGAAATGTTCATATGTTCAACAAACTTAAAGAGGCAAAACATGCAAGCAGTGTATATAAAAAACAAGAGAATGCAAAACAGTAAATAGCTACATTAGACTGAAGTTATTAAATGCTAACATCAAACAATATATATCACTTATTACTTACTATCTTAGATGTATTACTTTAAATAATAGATATTACATAGTATTAATGTCATAGACTTTTACTATATTAATTCATAGACTTAATTTATTTCTCATCAAACCAACTTGCCTTTGCAATTTAAAGCAAGTATTCTATTTTTTAACATACAAAAGGAACTCAAAAATGAAAATTTGTTAAACTGAAAACTTCTACCAAAAATATACGTTAGTATATGTTGTCATATGCATATTTTTTAATAATTACATATAGTGATACAATTTTATGAAAGTATTTCATACATTCAAAGAGACTGAACCTTTGTTAGACCTCACAGTCAAGTTAATAGTGAACCTTGAAGTCGCATAAGACTTAGCTTGATATCCTACTGTATTTGTATACTGTTATACTGTTTTTTTAATCTGCCTTTAAGAGAGCAATGTAAAAACCAACCTTATGTGTCTTGTATATAACATGCAATCATTTTTTATAACCTAAGTTAATATACTGCTTTAATCTTAAATTAGATACTACTCTATGCCTACAACCCAAGGTAGTATGTGCATGCATGTGTGTGTATGTGTGTGTGCATGCATGTGTGTGTGTATGTGTGTGTTGTGATAATAATTTACTGAAAGCTTCCAACAGGTTGAGTACAAACTTATACAACTAATACCCACAAGAAATATTGGAAATAATATATGCCTATAGATTGTTTGGGGTGGTGAGAACTTCTGGGTCACTTGAAGTGGGTAAAATAATCCCTTCTAAAACTCTATCAAAGATTTATTAAAAGAATCTTCCATCACTTCCCCAGTTAACTCCTTTGATAGTAACACAGGAGACACAGACAGATCCACCAACAACCACAGACAGAGGAGAGGGCTCAAACTTAGGCTCCCTCTCTGTTAAACGAATCAAAGAGGAAATGTGTGACTTCATTCCTCGATGCCACACCAAGGCATTTTAGTGCTTCCTGGTGACCTTTAATGCATTTAACCAACAATTGGAAATTTGTTTATATAAACCATGGTTTCCCAAATGTACAAAGTTCATAAGATTATGTTCCAGTTTCCACAAAAACACATTTTGTGCTTAGTCTAGAAGCTAGTATTAAGAGAAGTTCACACAACAATGAAAGCCAGAAGGTCTGGTCAAGCGTTATGCAGACATTAAGAGACCACGGATGCCAGCCCAACTACTATACCCAGCAAAACTTTCAATCACCATAGAAGGACAAAACAAGACAATCCCTGACAGAACGAGATTTAACCACTACCTAGTCACAAACACAGCACTGCATAAAGTACTAGAAGGAAAACTCCAGCCAACCCAAGTAAGTTGGCTACATCAACAAAAACACAGACAATTGATGATCTCACAGCAGCAAATCCCAAAGAAGTGAAAAACACACAAATTAACATCACCAACAAGTAAAACTAAAATAATAGGAGATAGCAATCACTGGTCATTAATATAAATGGACTCAACTCACCTATAAAAAGACATAGGCTAACAGATTGGATACAAAAACAGATCCCATCCTTCTGTTGCATACAAGAAACACACCTCAACCTCAAAGACAAACATCGCCTCAGAGTAAAGGGTTGGAAAAAATTTTCCAATCAAATGGACCTAAGAAACAATCTGTTGTAGCTAGCCTAATATTTAACAAAATAGACTTCAAACTAAAATCAATCAAAAGAGACAAAGAAGGACATTTCATAGTATTCACAGGAAAAATCCATCAAGAGGAAATCTCAATACTGAACACCTATGCCCCGAACACAAGGGTACCCTCATATGTAAAAGAAATACTTCTAAAACTTAATCACACATTAAACTCCACACACTAATAGAGGGCGACTTCAACACTCCACTTTCTCCAATGGACAGGTCAACCAGACAGAAACTTTACAGAGAAATGAGGGAACTAATAGATGTTATGACTTAAATAGACTTAACAGACATCTATGGAACATTCCATTCAAACATAAAAGGATATACCTTCTTCTTAGAACCTCATGGAACCTTCTCAAAAACTGACCATATACTAGGTTACAAAACAAACCTCAACAGATACAAAAAAAAATTGGAATAAACCCATGTATTTTGTCGGATCACTATGACTTAAAATTAGAATTCAACAGCAACACTAATTCCAGAAAGCCCACAAACACATATAAATTAAACAGTGTTCACCTGAATCATCAATGGGTCAAGGAAGAAATTGAGGGAGAAATTAAAGACTTCCTAAAATTCAATGAAAATGACCATACAACATATCCAAATTTATGGGACACAATGAAAGCAGTGTTAAGAAAAATGTTCATAGCCTACATAAAGAAGCTGGAAACATCCCACACTAGTGAATTAACAGAATATTTGGAAACTTTAGAACAAAAAAAAAGCAAACTCACCCAGGCAAACTAGATGGCAGGAAATAATCAAATTGAGAGCTGAAATCAACAAAATAGAAACAAAGAAAAGAATACAAAGAATCAATGTGACAAAGAGTTGGATCTTTGAGAAAATCAGCAAAATAGACAAGCCTTTATCCAAACTAACCAAAAGGCAGAGAGAGAATATACAAATTAACAAAATCAGAAATGAAAAGGGGGACATAACAACAGACACAGAGGAAATACAGAGAATCATCAGGTCACATTTTGAAAATTTGTACTCCATAAAATTGGAAAACTTAAAGGAAATGGACAACTTTCTGGATAAATATCACTTACCAAAATTAAATCAAGCCAGATAAGCAAATTAAATAGACCTATAACTGCTAAAGAAGTAGAAACAGTCATCAAAAGTCTCCCAACCAAAAAAAGCCCAGGATCAGATGGTTTCTGCTCAGAATTCTACAAGATTTTCAAAGAAGAACTAACACCAATACTCCTCAAATTGTTCCACACAATTGAAACAGAAGGAACATTGCCAAACTCTTTTTATGAGGCTACCATAACCCTGATACCCAAACCACATAAAGACATTACTAGAAAGAGAATTATAGACCAATCTCACTCATGAACACTGATGCAAAAATACTCAATCAAATACTGGCAAATCGAATCCAAAAACACATCAGAACCATCATCCACCATTATCAAGTTGGCTTCATCCCAGAGATGCAGGGATGGTTCAACATATGAAAATCTGTCAATGTACTCTACCATATAAACAAACTGAAAAATAAAAACCATATGATCCTCTCATTAGATGCTGAAAAAGCCTTAGACAAAATACAACATCCCTTCATGATAAAGGTCTTGGAGAAAGCAGGGATACAAGGAACATACCTAAACATAATAAAGGCAATATACAGTAAGCCAACAGGCAACATCAAACTAAATGGAGAGAAACTCAGAGAGATCCCACTGAAATCAGGAACAAGACAAGGTTGTCCACTCTCTCCATATCTATTCAGTATAATTCTTGAGGTCCTAGCTAGAGAATACGACACCAAAGGGAGATCAAGGGGATACAAATCAGAAAAGAAGTCAAACTCTTACTATTTGCTGATGATATGATAGCTTACATAAGCAACCCCAAAAATTCTACCAAGGAACTTCTACAACTCTTAAACACTTTCAGTAATGTAGCAGGATACAAGATTAACTCAAAAAAATCAGTAGCCCTCATTTACACAGATGATAAAAGGGCTCAGAAAGAAATCAGAGAAACATCACCCTTCACAATAGCCACAAAGAATATAATATATCTCAGAGTAACTCTAACCAAACAAGTGGAAGACCTGTATGACAAGAACTTTAAATCTTTGAAGAAGACACCAGAAAATTAAAAGACCTCCCATGCTCTTGGGTAGGTAGAATTAATGTAGTAAAAATGGCAATCATACCAAAAAGCAATCTACAGATTCAATGCAATGGCCAGCAAAATCACAGCAAAATTCTTCAGAACATGAAAGAACAGTACTCAAATTCATACAGAAAAGCAAAAAAAATAGCCAAAACAATCCTGTACAATAAAGAAACTTCTGGAGGCATCACAATCCCAGACTTCAAACTCTTCTACAAGACTACAGTACTGAAAACAGCCTGGTATTGGCAGGAAAACAGACAGGAGGACCAATGGAACTGAATCAAAGACCCAGATATTAATCCACATACCTACAAACACCTGATTTTTGACAAAGATGCAAAAAATATAAAATGGAAAAAAGAAAGCATATTTAACAAATGGTGCTGGCATAACTGTATATCAACATGTAGAAGAATGAAAATAGATCCATGTCTATAACCATGCACAAAACTCAAGTCCAAATGGGTGAAAGACCTCAACATAAAGCCAACCACACAGAACCTCATAGAAGAGAAAGTGGGAAGTACACTTGAAAGCATTGGCACAGGAGACCACTTCCCAAATATAACTCAATAGCACAGACACTGAGAGAAACAATTAATAATTGGGACCTCCTGAAACTGAGAAGCTTCTGTAAAGCAAAGGACACAGTCAACAAAATAAAATGGCAGACTACAGAATGGGAAAAGATCTTCACCAACCCCACATCAGACAGAGGTCTGATCTCCAAAATATACAAAAAAAACTCAAGAAATTGGTCATCAAAAGAAAAAATAATCCAATAAAAAAAAATGGAGTACAGACCTAAACAGAGAACTCTAAACAGAGGAATGTAAAATGGCTGGAAGACACTTAAGTTAATGTTCAACATCCTTAGCCATCAGAGAAATGCAAATCAAAACAACTCTAGATTCCATCTCATACCTGTAAGAGTGGCCAAGATCAAAAACACTCATGGCAACTTATGCTGGAGAAGCTGCGGGGTAAAGGAAACACTCCTCCCTTGTTGGTGGGAGTGCAAGCTGATACAGCTCCTTTGGATATCAGATGGCACTTTCTCAGAAAATTGGGAAACAACCTTCCCTAAGACCCAGCAATACCACTTTGGGGAACATATCCAAAGAATGTTCAATTGTGCCACAAAGACATGTGCTCAACTATGTTCATAGGAGCATTGTTTGTCATAGCCAGAATCTGGAAACATCCTAAATCCCCCTCGACCGAAGAATGGATAAGGAAAATTGACACATTTTCACAATGGAGTACTACATAGCAGAAAAGAATAATGACATCTTGAAATTTGCAGGCAAATGATAGATCTATAAAACATCATATTGAGTGAGTTAACCCAAAGCCAGAAAGACAGATATCATATGTACTCACTCATAAGTGGCTTTTAGACATAAAGCAAAGAAAACCAGCTTACAATTCATAATTCCAGAAAACCTAGACAACAAAGAGGACCCTAAGAGAGACATACATGGATCTAATCTACATGGGAAGTAGAAAAAGACAAGATCTTCCGAGTAAATTGGGAGCATGGGGATCATGGGAGAGGTTAGAAGGGAAGGGGAGAGGAAGAGAGGGGAATGGATAAAAATATAAAGCTCAATAAAAATCAATTTAAAAAGATATTTCCACAGAGATCTACTTCTATTGATATACAAGAGAAAAAATGAATTTTTAATTTTTTTATTTAAATTTTTTTCATTTTACATACCGCCAGTTCCCCCGTTCCCCTTTTTCCACCCTCCTCAGGCTCCCCCTTCCTACTCCCATCCACTCCTCAGAAGGGTTATGGCCTCCCTCCGGGAGTCAGCCAACTCTGCCATACCAAGTTAAGGCAGGACCAAGACCCTCTCCACCATATCCAACCATAGGGAATGGGTTCCAAACACCAGTTCATGCACCCAGGATAAGTCCCGGTCCCACCACCAGCCCCTACCCCCAACAGATCAAGCCACGTAACTGTCATCCACATTCAGTGGGCCTACTTTGGTCCCATGCAGGCTCCCCAGTTGTCAGACTAGAGTCCGTGAGCTCCCACAAGCTCAAGTCAGTTGTCTCTGTGGTTTTCCCAATCACAATCTTGACACTCCCCCCCCCCTTTACTCAGATGATCCCTCCTCCTTCTCTTCAACTGAACTACAGGAGCTCAGCCCAGTACTTGGCTGTGAATCACCTCATTTGCCTTCATCAGCTACTGGATGTAGGTTCTATGATGACAATTAGGTTAGTCACTAATCTGATTTACAGGAAGGCCAGTTCAGGCACCCTCTCCACTATTGTTAGGAATCTTAGCTGGGTCATCCTTGTGGATTCCTGGGTATTTCCCTAGCACCAGGTTTCTTCCTAACCCCACAATGACTGCCTCTGTCAAGATATCTCTTTCCTTGCTCTCCCTCTCTGTCCCTCCAGTAACTTGGCTCTCTCAAGCCCTCAAGTTCCCATCCCCCATTCCTCTTTTCCACCTGCCCCCAGCTTACCCAGGAGATCTTAACTATTTCCCCTTCCTACGGCCCTCCATATGTGTCCCTTTTACTGTCCTCCTTTGTACCTAGCTTAAGCAAAGCATTTTTATCTTAGAAGAGCCAAGGACCAGTGAGGACGGGGACACAGTAGGGCAGTCTGTGATGTGAGTAGATGCCTTCCAGTACTTTGAGAACTGGTAATAAACCCATGTGCAACAATAGTAGAAGTATCTCTTTAGTGAGATTTGGAACAGCCTATTCCTGTGGGGTTTCAGTGACCCCATGGAAAACTGTGTCCTTGTATGAGAATGTGGTCCTCTTTCCTATCTGGAAATGAAAAGCTATTTTACAATGATGTCAGTTTCTTAAACAACCCAAACCAAATTTCATCCAAATAACTGGAGATGCAGAATGAGACGTTAGGACTTTTGTACTTGCAGATGGCAAGAATCTATCCTTGGATGGCTTTAGTATTTGGGGTGGAGAGAGACTATATTTCTTTGTAAAGTTAGAGAAATACTTGAAGATAGGAAAATCCACATCCCTGAGAAGTGAGCTCCTGTGTGCTCCAGAACTTTGTTCCAGCTCTCGCAGACACTTATCTCTCCATGCTGACTGCCTTTTTGTCTCTGCACACCTCTTTTCCACCTGGGACAAACAGAGCTGCCAGTGTGTCCCAGGTGTCACGTCTGTATTAGTTTCCTAAGGCTATGATAACAATGGGCCACAACCAGAGGGCTTTTAGAAAGAAAAGTGCGTGTTGTCTCCTTTTTCAAAAGACTAAAGTTTGAGATGAAGGTGGTGGCAGGGCCAGGCTCCCTCAGAAAGCTCGAGGGAAAGATCTATTCTTGGTCTCCGAGTTTCTGATAGCTGCTTGGCTCGGCCAGCATGACTCCAGTCTTTACCTAAAAAGTATGTTTTTGTGGCCAAATTCCTCTGCAGATACGTTTTTTATTTCACAGAAGTCTTTGACTTTGTTACTTATTCCACTACAGTTTTCTTCAGCTCTATTGTTATATAATTAACAAATTAATATACATAATATGTACAACTTGCTGTTTTACATACATGAAAAGCAGTTACTACAATCAACATAGCTGACATCATCAGAGCACAGTAACCTTTGTGCTTTTGCATGCACGTGTTTGTGTGAACTTGGTGAAAATACTTAAACTTCTGCCCTCTTAGTAAATTTCAAGTATGCTTTATATAATATATTAAATAGAGACTAGAGAGGTAGCAATGCACTAAAAAGCACTTGCTGTTTCTCCAGAGCCCATGAATGAGCCCATTTTCATATCAGGTAACTTACCATAGCCTGTAAATCCATCCAGCTCCAGGGGATGTGACTCTCTGACCTGTACTCACAAGCACATACCCACACAAACACAAACACACACACACACACACACACACACACACACACGTACACTGTTGTAATTTTTAAAATGTGGTGAAAGAGAAAGACACCATGCAACAGGGATTACATAGAGGGGCTTTTTGACTGGGGGACAGGGAATAGGAAAAAGCAGGGAGAGAAGGTGTGAGAGGAGCAGGTCTCTGGTGACAGGAGCAGCAGAAGAAAGGAGAGGAGAGGAGAGGGGAAGAGAGAGATGGGAGTTGGGCAAGGCTCACTTTTTAAAAGAGAACTTAACAAATGTGCACAGGAGGTGCTCTTAGTGACTGCAGCTGAGGACCTGTCCTCTCAGGACCCCAATGACAGGCCAGCACAGATGTCTGAATATTAACACACACATACACACAATTTAAAATAGCAAAAACAAAATCTTGAAAATAATAATCCTCAAGTACAGTATTCTAGGAAAAATTAAATACATGTCTTAAGGCAAATGAAGTGACTGGGCAGAAACCATGGATTATCTTTTCGTACAGTTTTGGTCCATTTTCCCTCAATCAGCTCTCAGAAAGCTTAGTAGAGCTGGTTTCTAGAGTTTTACTCAAAGAATATCAAATAATAAAAGGTATTTGGAATTGCCCTATACTCAGTGAAAGCCCCAAAAAATGTGAAGAATTTGTATCTGTACATTGGAGTAAAAGCTGTAAGAACCCTATTGACATTCCAAGTGGGAGGGAACAGTACACAGATCTGAGCAGTTGATAAACCCCTCAAGTTGTCTGCAGGCTCCTGGGATTCCAAGTGGGGCTCTGAAGAACTCAGTAAGACTAGGCACAGTTTGAAAATTGAAGGAGGGCTGTGGTGGTTGGAAAGAAAATGACCCCCAAAAGGAGTGGCACTAATGGGAGTTGGGGCCTTGTTGGAGGAGGTGGGGTCTTGTTGGAGTAGGTTTGGCCTTGCTGGAGTAGGTGTGGCCCTGTTGGAGTTGGTGTGGCCTTGTGGGAGGAGGTGTGGCCCTGTTGGAGTAGGTGTGGCCTTGTTGGAAGAGGTGTGGCCCTGTTAGGGTAGGTATGGCCTTGCTGGAGTAGGTGTGGCCTTGTTGGAGTAGGTGGGGTCTTGTCGAAGGACTTGTCAAGTTTGCTTTGAGGTCTCAGATATGCTCAAGTCATACCCAGTAAGAGAGACTGTTTCCTGTCTCCTGCACAAGGTAAAGAACTCAACTACCTGTCCAGCACCATGTCTGCCTACACACTGCCATGTTTCATAGTGATAAAAATGGACTGAACCTCTGAACTGTAAGTTACCCAATTAAATATTTTCTTTTATAAGAGTTGTCACGGTCATGGAGTCTCTTTACAACAATAGTAACCCTAACTCAGACAGAAATTGGCACCCTGAGTGGGGTATCGCACTGATAGGCCAGACCATGTTTTTGGAGAAATACAGACTCTGAGGTTAGGAAAACAGTAGAGTGATTTCTTCGCTGCTAATCGGCATACTCGTCCTAGGACGGGCGCCAGTGGGGCCAAGGGTATTTTAACTGTAGGGAGATCACTTGAGATATTTCAAAGGAGGAGAATTTTAGTATGTTGCCTAGAGATCATTCTTGTGATATTTTGGTGAAGAAAGTAGCTGCTTTTTGGCCTTTTTCAGAGTCTGCCCAAGGCTAAAGTAAAAAGTTTTGGATTCATTCCATTGGGCAGAGGAAATCTCAGAACAGCCTACTATGGACCCTGTCACCTGGGTATTAGTGGAATGCTAATGAAGATTTATAATGAAGATAAGCAAGATAAGCAGGAAAATTACAAGATGTGAACATTGAGGAGAAAAAGAGCACCAGAAAGTGGAAAGGAGCTAAGTCCTGTGTTCAAGGAGATTAAAATGGATTAAGAAATAGAATCTAGGGAGTGGTGAAGATGTAATTGAATAAAGGGTGGTATGTTCCAGTCCCAGGAAGCAGCAGAACTTGGCAGCTTTGGCCACATGGTTCTGCTTTTAGGGTTAAGAATAGAAAAACCAGATTACGGTATTTGGTTCTATGCCTAAGGAAAGCTGCTGAGGCCAGGCAGATGCCAGGGGTGTCCCTAAATGGAGACCTGGAGAGGCCATTGCATTAAGCTGTGAAGTTGATCTTGGATTGCCTTGGAGACCCCAAGATGCTGGAAATGCCAAAGTCATGGGGTACCTGCTATCAGGGAGTAGAACCAGCTCAAGAGAGAGAAGTGTGTTGCAGTCAACAAAGATGAAAGGAGTTAGAGATTGGAAGAGTGCTTTGACATCAGACATGGAGTGTAAACAGAGGCTACGTGTTCATTTTCTGGCTACCCAGACCCCAATCATCACCCAGAAACTATTTTAATTACAACATTGTTTAGCCAAAAGCTTATGTGTATTCCTAGCTAGATTGTACATCCTAAATTAACCCATTTCTGTAAATCTGTGTGTCACTACGAGGCTGTGGCCTACTGGTAAGGTTCCCCCATCTTTCTCCTTCGGCAGCTACATGGTGTCTGCCTGACTCCGCCTACTCTCTGTCTTTATCTCTGTTTGGACTTCCCACCCGGCTTTACTCTGCTAAACCATTGACCAAAGCAGCTTTATTCATCCACCAATAAAAGCAACACACACAGAAGGACAGCCCACATCAATGGAGATGGAGAGTTTGGAGTTTGTCCAGCTGGTTTTCAGCTTAGTTTCTTCCATAACTACACTCCCTTCCCTACGTTTTGAAACAGTAATGTATATCCTGTGCCATTATAAGTTGGAGGTATTGTAATCTGCTTTTTTATTTTAATTTTACAGGGGATTTCAGTTAAGAAATTATAGGAATCTCAGAAGAGACTTAAGTTTGAAACTGTTACAGACTCTGGGAACTTTTGAAGTTGGACTGAAAGCTTTTTTGCATTATGATGTGGCTACAAGTCTTTGGGAGCCAGGGAGTAGAATGTGGTGGTTTGGAAGAAAATGGCTCCCAAAGGGAGTGGCACTAACAGGAGGTGTGGGCTTTTGGAATAGGTGTGGTCTTGTTGGAGGAAGTGTGTCGCTATAGAAATGGGCTTTAAGATAACACATATGCTTGAGCCACGCCCAGTGAGCTAGACCACGTTCTGTTGTCTGTGAGTCAAGATGTCTGCCCACATGCCACCATGCTCACTGCCATGATGATATTGGACTGAACCTCTGAAACTCTAGACCACCACCTCAATTAAATGTCTTTTTTGGTAAGAGTCTTCATTGTCATGGTGTTTCTTTACCAACAGAAACTCTAAATAAGATCAACACCATAATTATAGAAAAGATGGTGGATTTTGAGAGCATTTGATATTGTACAGGAAAGCTGATATTTAAAAAAAAACTTTCCAGGTAAAACGTAAAGATATTGTATAGAAACTTGAAGTCCTTATAAATAAAATTCAAAGCCTAGATCTGATGTATTTCAAAGCCTCCACCAGTCCAACTTTATTCCCTCCAACTGGCAACTTTATTGCCTCATGTGGGCTCCTCCAAGACCAATGTGTGTAAGCCTAAGGCAGACAGAATCCCACTGTGTTGAGGGGACATTGGTCAGGAGGTCCCATGCTCAGCTGCAGAACTGCTGTCATCTGATAGCTGCTGGAAGGGGTGCTTTAAGAGTGTGACCCTTGGTAGGTCCATTCCAGGGCAGGCCAAAGAGTATCTGGACAGCACAGACTGGGGTACACGGGTTTAAAAGAGAGAGCATGAAGTTGGGTGTTTGCAGAGGTGGGTAGATCTGGGAGGAGTTCGAGAAAGGATGAATATGATAAAAATCTGCTATATAAAAAATGAAAGAATTAATAAAATACTATTTTAAAATAAAACATGTTCCACATCCTTAGCCATCAGGAAAGTACAAATTAAAATTACTTTCCATCTGGAAATTCTATCTAACCCCAGTCAGAATGACTATCGCCAAACACTAAAATGAATGGGTGGCGAGATGGTCCCACAGGTAAAGGTGCTTGTCACCCAGGAGAAAATGTGAATTTGATCCCTGGAAGCCATATGGAAAAAGTAGACTCATGAAAGTTGTACACTGACTTCTTCAAGAGGCCACAGCAAGTGTACTTTCTACACACACATACACAAACACACACATACACACAAATGTCCACATGCATACATGCATTCACATATACACACAGATACAAATTTAATAAAAATAAAGACAACACACACTGATGAGGATGTGGGGAGAAGAATCTTCTCCGCTAAAAGCAAACCAATGAAGACACTACAGACAGCAGTGTGGAGGTTTCTCAAGCCTAACAATTAGGCCACCATGTGACCACACTGTATCACTCCTGGGCCTCTACCCACTGGACTCTGCTTCCTGCCACAGAGATATGTGCATATTCTGTTTATTGCTGCTTGTGATGGGTCAAATAAGAACAGCCTACATAGGTGATCGAATTGGACGCTTCCTCTTCAGGGACTGGCACTATTTGAAAAGGCACTATTTGAAAAGGATTAAGAAGTGGCCTTGTTGGAGAAATTTTGTCAGGGGTGGGGGGAGGACTTTGAGGTTTCAAAAGCCCATGGCAAGGCCAGCCCCCTTTCCTCATCTACATCAGAATGTAGCTCTCAGCTAATTCTCCAGAACCACACCTGCCTGCCTGCAGCCAGGTTCCCACCATGATAATGGACTACACCGTTAATATAATAAGCAAGGCCGAAATTAAGTGTTTTCTTTCCTAGGAGTTGCCTTGGTTAAGGTGTTACCACAGCAACAGCAGCATTAAGACACTGCTCTGTTGCAGTGATAAGGGGGTGGATGCTGCATGGATGCGCATCTGTTGATGAATGGATCATGAGAATGGGGAATGCAACCGTGTTCTACCATAAAGGAAAATGAACTTACAAAGAAATTTGGCGGGTCTGGAAAATATTATATTGAAAGGCCCCTACTCACAAAGATGAATCCTACAGAATCATGAGGACCCCCGCCTTTAATTTTTCTATGTAAAGTACAGGTGTAGGTGTAGGTTATAAAACTAGATAGCGGGCTGGAATGAAGTAAAGGAGGTTGTTGAGGAAGGGAGGGAGAGCGCAATGGGACACGTGTGTCATGGAATTGGAAGGGCGATGAATACTAGGGGTGGATGAGCATCAGGCAAAGAGAGTATGGGGAAGAATGAGGAAGAAGAGACAACAAAAATAAATTATAGATGAAAACGCCATAATAAAACCCATCACACTGCACTCTACTTTTAACAAATAAATAACCAATTAGAATAAAGAAAACGATGGCTAAAAAACAGTTCTTCCTTAGAGGGTGATGGCTTCAAAATACTTTCAGAACCCAGGCAGAGATCGACCCACAGCTACATTACACATAAAACTGGCCACACCACACGTTCCTCTACACCTATGCTCTTCTATGGACCATTTTCTCTTGTTTCTCTTCCCAAAGTCTAGTTTTTTTCTCCTTCAATTTCCTCTGTCATATTTACCTTTGCTACAGATTTTACTTTAGCAACAGCATTTTAATGGAAGAAACTTACGGAAGAGTATATGGGAACCTTTCTATTTTGTTATTCTGAAACTGTTTTGCCCTGGAAGTGGGGAGGAGGCAGCAATCTGCAGCCCCAGGCTGACTGCTCTCTGTGGTAATTCTTCACCGAACTGCAAGCATGGAGTCCTGAGCTGTAACTTAAACTCTGGTAAAAATCACCTCTCATCAACCTGTGGAAACTTCTTGAAGCCTGGGCTCCTTTACAACTCCCCTTCATTTCCTGGGAGCCAGTTCCACCCAGGCCTCAGGCAATGTGTTAGGACCAACATATTCAGGGAATGCATGTCTCTGGAATCTCAAATAAACCTTTATTTTCTTGCCATCTGTAGTCACACTGTTGACGCCCATCCCCAGAATGTTTCCGAGGCAAATCACTAGTAGGCAGCAGGACTGGGGAGGACGAGAACAACTCTGAATTTTCAGGCGGGTTGCATTTACTCACAAGCTGGCAGAGGGGGCCTGGTGTTTAAGATCTCTGGCTAAAGAAATATGTGGTACTGTTGAATGTTCTTTGGCAGGCTCTTCAATAACTGCGACCAGTGCTAAAATCATATTTTCCTCACCAAACTCCTGCTCAGGGCAGTTCTTATCGGTGTCCTGACTGGCCATCTTTAGAGAAGATCAAGGCAAAAACGATAAAGATATCTGCAGTTTACTGCTCTGTTTTAGAATTATATTGTGTAAATACTTTACATACATGAGAGAGGAAACCATACCATACCAGCCTTTCTTCCAAGGATATAAGTCCTGCTACCAATTTTGTGTTAGTTAGGGTTACTATTGCTGTGATGAAATACCATGACCTAAAGCAAATTTGGCTGAGTCTACCTACTGTTCATTATTGGAGGAAGCCAGGACAGGAACTCAAGGAGGCAGGAACCAGGAGGCAAGAGCTGATGCAGAGGTCCTTTGTTGTGATATTTCTGACTTTTTGGAGCTAGGAGCCCTAGGGCATGGTCTTATCTGAGTACCTGACCTGTTATTCCCCAGGGCTTGCTCAGCCTGCTTTCCTGTAGAACCCAGGACCACTAGCCCAAGGACGGACTGGTGTAGGAGGGTCCTTCTGTATTTGGGTTGCTTTTTGATACGGCAGGACTTAGATAGACAGGGAAAGAGAACAGGATACTGGGAAGGGGACAGAGTTAGGGAGAGCTGTCCGTCAGGAAGCTCCCAAGTTCAGAGACGCTGAATCTTTCCCAAGCCGGTAACAAGGGGCCCTGCGCCCTGAACCAGGTGCCAGAACGCAGCCTGAGCCCCTCATTACTACAACGGACCACCCACAAAGAGCTTGACCCTCCCCCATCAATCACTAATTTTAAAAAATGCCCTGTAGGCTTGCCTACAGCCCAATCTCAATGGAGGTGGGTTATTCTGTTTTATTTTATTTTTTCCTCAATTGAGGCTCCCTCCTCTCTGATGACAGGAGCTTGTGTCAAAAGTTGACATAAAACTAGGCAGTACAGAGATTATCACACAGTAAATGTTAAGTAGAAGTTTACTTAGTAAATAAGTCAGTTAATGTCTGTCACAGTGACCAGAATGGAATTCTGATGGTCTCTGAAATGACTGCACATGAAGCATGTATTTCTTCCACGACAAAAAGGTAGGAAAGGAAAAGAGATCATGAGAGAAAGTCCACACCAAACCACAAAACCATTATAAGAACAGTTGATTTTCTGCCGCAGTTCAAAGACCACACGTGACTGTCTGATTGTGGGGCTCTACTGATCGGGCCTGTATACACAAACCCCTATGATAACGTTTAATTGATTAACTGTGGGATATGAAGAATTAACAACAGTGCCTCATATGTAAAGAAAACAATTATGAAACACAGAGTAAGAAAAGTTATTTAAAGCTTATCATTTTCTAGAACTTTCTATGTAGTACTTTGGAACTGTGTATATACTTTAGGCACCTGGAACTCGGGAAAGTGGAACCAGGACTAAAAAGAGACTCTTAAAAAGTGTTGTCATTTCTTAGGACTCCCAAATTTGATTATAATTCCTTTTTTAGATGGGTCATCTAATTTGCCTTCAGTCCTCACAATGTGAGGGACTTTCAGTTAAAAATAATTACTGTGGAGAAAATATACAACTGTTAGAATCGGTTTACCTTCAAATAATTTCAAACTTTCTTTTATTACAATTACAAGAGAGATTCATACCATGTGTTAAAATGGACTTCATAACTCAGTTAAGGACCAAATTTGTAAAGTTAAATTAAAAAAGCTAGTTCTCTAGAGAAAAAGAGTTTATATTTGTTTACAATATGTTGTTAACATGCTATAAATGGTTATTTTAGCATTCTACGTGTAAATTCTAGAATAATTTTCTTATTTGAACTTTAATTTGCAAACTATTGTGTTCTTTTGCATATTTGGTTACAAATTTGCATAAACAGTATAATTACAATTATCTTGTTTCCCCAAAGATTAGAAAGGGAAAACTACTAATTAATCTCATTTACATGTGGATAAGGTTAATTGCTAAAACTAATTTTTATTTTCTCTTGCTAAGCTGTAATAAATGTTGTCATGCTTATTAAGATACAGCATGGATATTATACCATGTGTCAAATTTAAAAATAATTATATTTGTGTAGTATTTTTTTCTCCTTATCAAAGAACAGATTGTCTAAGTGGACAGATGATTTCTTTCTACCGGAAGGATTACAGTCTCACCTTTCTGGGCTCTTTTTTCTTTCCTAGCCTTATGTGCCCTCTCTCACAAACATGAAGATAAATACAAACTAAAAATTTTGAATTTTTAAAATATAAGATTGTTATTAATTTCAGTTAATACAAAAAAAGAACCTAATATATATGAGGATGTGAGCACTTGTGGTGGTTTGAAGAAGCAAGGCCTCCATAGGTTCATATGATTGAGTCTTGGTCCCCAGATGGTAGAAATGCTTGGGAGAACTTAGGAGGAGTGGACTTGTTAGAGGAGGTGTCACTGGGGGTGCACTTGGGGCTCCAAAAGCCCACACCATTCCCAGAGTTCTTTGCCTCTTGGTGGATGAAGATGTCAGGTCTTGGCTACTGTTCCACCCCTCTGCCTGCTGTGCTGTGCTCCTGATGTAGTGATAAGGGACTCGATTGCCTCTGGAACTGTAAGCCGCAAATAGATGTTTCCTTCTCTAATTTACCTTGGTTGTGGTGTTTTATCACAGCAATAGAAAAGAAATTAATACAATGTTTGCTACAATTTGTATTTATAAGGACACTTCTATTTATCCAGTCCCTTCTGAATATTTTCCTATTGACCTAGGTTTTGCCCATTCTATTCTGTGACTATTTCTTTAATTAATTGTTTCTCTCAAGGTTGAGTTCTTGTCTTCCAGCTATTGATTGTAAGATTTGTTTATTTTATTTTATGTGTACTTGTGTTCTTTTTTCCATGTATGTATGTGCAGCATGAATAAACAAGGGCCAGAAGAGGATGTCAGATCCCTGGGAACTGGAGTTCCAAACAGCATTTGAGAGCTCGAAATTGAACGAGGTACTCTGAAAAGCAGTAAGCACTTTCCCTGCTGAACCATCTTTCAGTCCCTGCGCTGTTTCAAACACTCACCAACAAATACTAACGCCTTCCCTACGCACTTTTCTCAGACCTATGTTTCAGAAATGCCTTTATAAAATGTAAATTTACTCATACATATTCTCTCATGAAATCCCTCAAAGCCTTCCCTGCGATAGAGTCCAATATCAATAGGACAGCACAAAAGCTCCCCCATTACCTGGCTGGAGTGTAGCCTCAGCCCCACCTGAGCTCTAGACCATGTAGAATTCCAGAAAAGTCCTGGAACTTATAGTATCTAGAAGCCACAGTTCTCTAAAGTTAATGAACACGACCGTCCTCTATGTGTATGCTGAATCTGGTAGGTGCCCTCAGATGTTAGAGGAAGGGGAAGGTAAAGGCAATTTGCAAGTAGGAAATATTTTCATGAAAGCATTTCTGCTTATTTCCTAAGTTGGTCTCAAAAGAAAGATATTTACAATTTCTGTGCCTATAATAATTTATTATAAAATTTCCTCATTCTAAAAAACATTCATGTTCATACATTAATTTTGGTTATATGTTTAATTTTTTTTCAAAAGGATCTTGCCTACATTCAACTCCTATTCTAAGATATGTTTTCCCACAATTCTCTTGTATTGGTCTTCTTCCTTTTTTTATCCAGTTGGAACAATCTTACCTCAAGATTTAATATTCAATGTAAAATTCACTTCCTATATTTCTTCCCTCCCACATATTCCACAAACATTCAGCCCTCCCTCTACATCTTCTCTCCCAAAACTCACCACACTTTGTTTAAGGCATGATGGGTTTTCTTTCACAAAACTGATTTTATGTCTCCTTGAAGATGACCAGACAGAAAAGTGCATCCTTGTGGACACAGCACCTCTACTTAGCATGTCCGTCCCCCACATGCCAGTTCCTCTCTTGGAATTCCTTCTTCCAGACTTGGACTCAGTCACAATGGGATGGTAAGTTTAGGTGCCCTCCTTCACACCCCCACACCCCAAGGCTTGAGGAGGCTCCCTTGCCCCTTCCCTTGGTTTTCCCTCCTAGCGCCACAAATGTATTTCTATCTAACCTCTTCTCAGATCACTAGGATCTCTCTCCTGGGACGGTCAGTCTTGATCTTGTGAACAGACAGCATCTTTGAAGGGGTTCTTCCACTAAGGTCCTGTAGTTTCAAAGACCCTAAGTCATCAACCTTTCTCTCCAAGAGAGACAGAAGACCACAGAACTTCTCAGAAGAGATACTGTTCCGACTCCCTTACTACTCAAGTGTGGCTTTCTGATTAGTCCACACACACAGTGTGCTCCCAATGCCAGTATTAATAGGGTGAATTTTCTCCTCAATTTCCTCTTTGTCCTTCTTACTTAGGGAAGTAATATTATACATTAACACGAGAACTCTCCTGGCACTTGAGCTAAAGTAACGATTTAATGTTGGAGCTTTTCACCCTATACATCCCATTCTGCAAGCTCTGAACCCAAGGCACACCCAATGACAGGGACAGTGACTTCAAGCCTGAGAAGTGAACTATGTCAAACTATGAAATGTCCCTTAGATTCCATTACTCACAATATTTCTTCAGGGAGGGGATGTTTTCACTCCCTGCCATGTGTCTCTCAGAGTCTTCAACAAATGTTTGTTGGACTATGGAATTAAACAAGGTTTAATTTTCCAAGTCTTGTGATGAAGCCCTAGATAAGCTGATGAAATTAGAAACATACCTTTCATTCTTCCTTTCAATATAAATTCATAAGTCATAAAAGCTATATTCAATACATAATTAATATTTTCCAGTAATATTGAATATGGCCACTTTCCCAGAAAATACAATCTGTGTCATCCAAATTGTAATCATTCAAAGTTTCACTGTTTGGCACAAGAGCTTATTTATATTTCGGATCCTCTATGACTCAGGCTGTCATAGCCATAAAGTGTTTGTGGGTATCTTATGCATTGTAATTTTTCATTTTCGTCATTCTTTCTGAATAATAAAATTAGCCCATAGTCTATTATGGCAGAACAACATTAAGAGTTGAAATACCCCAGCACAAGTTTGATAGAATGTAAAATTAATCTAGTGATTCTAACCTGCCTACAAATTATAATCAGAAAATACTTTTTAATTCTTAGTTTGATCCCTCTATCTAGGGTTCTTTTTAGTTACTTGGTTGGAGAAGCATTCAGAAACCTATATCTTTTAAAATCACCACAGGAGATTAAAACATAAAACCAAAGTGACAAGGCAAAGACTAGGAATGATGAAGTGAGGCTCTTGGCAATAGGCTTGCTGCCCAGGCTCAATGACAGAGTCCAGATACCCGCCCTCCCCATCAGAAGTTGGGCATGGTAGTGCACACATGTAAGCCCAGTACTGTGGGGCTGAGACAGACAACTCTGAGGCTCACTAACGAGCTCATTTAGGCAATAAGGGCTATGGTTCGGTGAGATACTTACGGGAAAATAGCAGTTTTATCTATGAGCCTTGTGCAAGTGTGTTTCCATCTGTGTCTCCGTATGTAAAGTTAAATCAGATTGTGGGCCCTGGGGACTGGCTCAACCCAGACTGTTTGCTCAGCCCTAAGAATGTTGGTATGTTTACTCGGGTCAACAGGTGAAATAAATGGGTGGAACACGTGTTTAGCCGTTTCTCTTCCTGGCAGCTTAAAAGGCCTGCCAAACACAGACCATGTTTTGGCACCTGTCCGTGTTCTATAAGCATCCTTCCCAACAGGTACACCTGAAGTGGTGGGGTGTCAAGTTTCCACCTAGAAATACTTCATTCAATCAGTAATTTATCCATAAAGCTGTAAGATCTTTCTTTAACAAGGGTTTCTGTAAATGTAGATATTTCTAATGCCCAAAACACAAAATTGTGAGAAGTGCTTCATTTTAATATACATACACACTTGTAAACATCTATCCAAGAAGATAGAGACATAGAACTTTTAAATTTATTTTGTCAGTTAATGATTCATTTATTTTTACATGTATGGGATTTTGCCTGTATGTTTGTCTGTGCACCACATGTGTGTCTAATGTCCGCAAAGGCTGGAAGAGGCTTTGTATTCCCTGGGAGTGGAATTTAAAATGGTTGTGAGCTGCTGAGAACTGAACCTGGGCCCTCCAGTAGAGCATAAGTGCTCTTTACCCCTGAGACATTTTTCCAGCTTCAGGAACTTTCTGAAAGAAAAGGGAGAGAAAGAAGGAAACATAGAAGACAAAAGTCGAACAAGCAAGGAGAGTTAGAAGAGCAACAAAGCGAATGAGACATGTGGTCTTATGATCCACATAAGAAGGCAAGACCCGAAGGTTTTTGACTGCCAGATGATAACAAAGATCATCGAGGTGAGTCAGGGGAAGATGCTTTTGAGGCCCATGGCCACATGTTCCACAGCACTCAAAGCATGCCAGGATCCCCTGCAGTGAGTGGGGAAGGAGAGGCATGTGATCATCTGGCCTGCGATATATGAATATAAATGTTTCCTGTGCCTGCCATTATTGACGTTCTCAACATAGGCTCTTCCACTTCCACAGGGACCCCAAAGATATGGCTTCGTGGACAACCTGCCAAGTTGGAAAGAATAAAAATAACTGGTACCAAGAAAATTATTAAGGCATACTTGACTCTGATGTGACAAAGAGATGCAAATTTATTGTCTGAGCTTCTGAGATATTGATTGCATTTGTTCCAGCAGCTGGTAAGATGGGTATCCTGGTTACTTATAATTGTTTCGATGAAATATCTTAACAGAAATCAACATAAGAAAGTATATTAGTCAGAGTTCTCTAGAGTCACAGAACTTATAGAATTAACACATACATATATATGTGTGTATATACACACATATATACGAAGATTTATTGGAATGACTACAGACTGCTGTCCAACAATAGCTAGCTATGAATGCAAAGTCCAAGAATCTAGTAGTTAGTTGCTCAGTCACATGAGGCTCGGTGTCTCTGCTAGTCTTCTAAGTATGCTTGAATACCAAAGATGGAATCCCAAGGACGAAGACTCTAATGCCAGTGAAGGAATGGACGGACTGACAAGACTACACAAGCAGACAAAGAATGAAGAATCCCTTCCTTCTTCCCTTGTCCTTGTATGGCCTTCCAGAAGAAGGTATGGCCCATTAAAGGTGTGCCCTCCTGCCTCAAGATCTGGCTCAAAGGCATGTGTTTTCCAAATGTGCCTCCATTTCTGGATTGCAGTTCATTCTCCATATAGTCAAGCTGACTACCGAGAATAGCCATCACAGGAGGAAAGGGCCATTTCCTCTCACAGTTCCAGGTGATAATCCATTCATGTAAGGAAAGCAGGTTGACTGAATTTTAAAGCAGCTGGTCATATCACATCCACAGTTAAGAACAGGGAGAAATGAATTCATACCTGTGTCCTTACCACTGCTTAGCTTGCTCTCTCCACTCTACTCTGCAGTCCAGGATCCATAACCTAGGGAATACTGCTACCCACAATAGGTGTTTCCTCCCTCCTTGATTCAATCAGTCAATGTAATGTAATCCATACAATCCCCCACAGGTCTGTCTACAGGCCTGTGTTACCTAGACGCGTCCCCATTGGTATTCTCTTCTTAGGTCATTCTAGGCTGCTTAAAGTTGACAGCTAAAACTGATTATGACCTAATATGGTCTGATTTGAGAGCTAAATCCCTCTGCCAGTTCTATGAGGGCATGTTCAATAAGGGAAGTTTTACAAGAAGTAAAATGAATGTAACTTGAAGGTGGATTAATGTCAGCTTAAGAGGGGGGATCAATGTCAGCCCCCAAGAGCATCAGAAGGATTTCACAAGATAATGAAAGCATCTGAGAGATAATGCTAACACAAACCTGTGTCTCAGAGCATGGGATACTCTAAGGAAGGGATGCTATTGTCTCTTTCATTGTGCTCCTCACATCCGGAATTCACTCTATGACTATTTCATGACATTGTTTTTAAACTTTTAAGCTTCATGAAAGTAGAGACCTTTCCTGCTTTTTACAACTTAGTGTTCTGTCCTTATTTATTACAAAGTTATGAAGACTTGAGTGGGCATGGAATGATGTTTCCTGAAAACAATATAAACTTATTTTTTCTTTTAAAAAGTGGGGGGAGCGTTTTCTCATACGTTGAGAAAGAGGCGTTAAGAACAGGGATGTCCAAGGGAGAGGTGCTAGGGAGATGACTTAGTGAAGTGCTTTCCACACAAGGGCCAGAGTTCTGATCCCCTGTATCCAAGTGAAAGCTAGGTGGGCATGGGTCCATAATCCCAGTGCATGGATTCCCAGATAGGGAATCCCAGAGCAAAATGACTGGCTAAACTAAATGATTTATGAACCACCGAGGAAGACATCAGACTTCGCATACATGACTTCATACATAAGCATGCACATATACCATCATGCATTCACATGCGAAAAAAAAAGGAAAGAGGTGGAGGACACAGAGAGAATGGGGAACACTGGACCAATCCATGAGAGTGAAAGACGAGCATCTGTGAACAGATTGGACTAAACAAAAAGAAGCAGGTGTCTTGTCAACTGGAAGAGAAGAATCAGAATGGATATGAGTTCAGGCAAACTTGCAGCGTATGGGAATTGCCCTGAAAGCGACCATATAGATGAGCAGTCATGGGCAGGGTCAGATTAAACCAACTGGAATAAGGTTAGGGATGATATGAGAAGAAAATAATTTACAGGGAGATAGAAGCAGAACAAGATGTCTGACAGACAGTGTTAAAGGTCCAGACTAGATGTGGGACTGTGAATTTAAAGACTATGACAGTCAGAAGGCCACATACAAGATTTTGCGTCAATCAACATGCATTCACTCAGCTTCTTTTATTGTAGACATGGTGCTAGCTTCAGGGATCCAGGCATGTTAATGACGGTACTGCGTTGTATTTATAGCAGCTGAGGCACAAACTACCCGTCTCTCCAGTGAAAACAAAACAATGTATTAGTTGGTAGCAGGCAGACAAAATCATTGGCGCTGTGAAATCTCCTCCTTTCGGCCTGTTGTTTTATTGGAGTGGTACACCCAGGTTCCCTGCTTTATTTCTCAAGTTAAAGCATTTAATGTGGACTCTCGCTGACCTTCATCGGATAAATCACAAGTCGCCTGACAGAGTCTGCAAACAAGGCTGATGAAACCTGGCTGTGGCGGAGCCATCCTCTTCCCTTTCTTTCTTGCTAGCT
Source organism: Ondatra zibethicus (assembly GCA_004026605.1). Taxonomy (NCBI): domain Eukaryota; kingdom Metazoa; phylum Chordata; class Mammalia; order Rodentia; family Cricetidae; genus Ondatra; species Ondatra zibethicus. The sequence continues at coordinate 158,588 of PVIU01001304.1, read as the reverse complement.
GCCTTCTTGCAGCAAAAATTCTGTTTTCCATTCCCTCTTCTTTATAGGCTGGTCTCCATGTAAACATTCTGATAAGTATGCTAATTCAAAGCATTGACTCTGGAAAGAAACAGAAGCGCCACCGGGAGATGCTGTTCACAAGCTTGCCCATGGTTGAGAGGATTGGCAGCCATTTTCTGGAGTCGTTCTATCAGACCCCATAAGCTCTGCCTCCTCAAAACTTCTATATTAGGCCTTGCGCTGCTGACTGCTAAGGACAGTTAATTTAGGAGAGATGGCTTGGGACTTAAAGGACTTAATTTTGATTCCCAGCACCCAGTTCAGTGACTCACAACTGCCTGAGCTTCTGTGGGTATTTGTACTTGTACATGCACACACACACACAAATACACATAAATAAAAATAATGAATCTTATCTTTCTTCTTTTTTTTAAGGAAAAAAAGAATACCTTACCTTATTCTCAATCCATTTCCAAAATCTTCAAAATACAACATGAAAATGTAAAGGACCAAATATGTTAGTTAGGCAGCTGGTGACTGAAGTTCCTGGTGCCAGCAAGCTCATTTGCATCTCTCCAAGATGTCTCGGTCCTAGACCTGTCTTCTGAGAACAGATGTAGCTCCTGTTGCAGTGGGATTTGGATATGACATGGCCCACTTTCTTTGTTTTCTGAAAGCGGAAGGAGAGTGTAAGTGACCAGTGCTGTTGACATCGTCAAGACTTGAGAGTGGTGAGAGTCAGACAAACATACAAGACTTTCTTCTTAATGTTGATTAAAGAAGGACACCAAGAATCCATGTCTTCTTCACAGTTAAATATGTGCCCACTGGTCATAACCCAGACCACATTCATTTTCCATTTCATCCAAGAATACTACTATTGTCGTTGTCTGGTTTCTAAAACCATAGAGTATCCTCCCACCCCCAATATTAATGCTGGACATCAAAGCAAAAAGAATGTTACACAAATTGTTCACTGATAGCCTCATTTTATATATTACTGAGTGTTGTTGTGAGAATATTAAATGCAATTCTATGTTATGCTATGAGATTTATGAAGCAACTTTAGGGGAAATGACTGAACTCCAGTGGCAATTCTGCCCCCGCATACCTTATCCATCTGCTCCATTAGGGAATCAACTTGAATGACCTGTGAATTATTCCACTGAAATTGCAGAATAGTAATAACAGCCAATTAATCTAATTTCCAAATTCTCCTACTGGCTTTTACCAAGGTCATCCAGCCAAACAAAGTTTCAGAAAAAATTAATATTCTGTCTCCTTTTTATTAAGTCATCTCCAATGGGCTTAGGAGGAAGAAGCGTTGAATGCCAGCCTGCTTTTATCTTTTAAATCCTTCTCATCTCCTCAACGAAATCCACTGTGAGACTTGTTAGAGACGTGGCAGCCAGTGTAACCCATGCAATGCAGCCAAAAGCAGAGGCATGAAAACAGCTGCAGCTGAGACTATGCCCGTCGCTGCAGCACTGAGTGGAATCCCGGCTCCTTGCTTGCCTCCCTGTTTACACTACAAGTTCGTTGTATGCAGCCCGCACCCTGGCATCACAGCTCTCTGTGTAACTGAGGCTGCCCTGTTGATGGAAAAAATGGAACACATGCTGCCCTCTATTTCTTCCCATTAGTATTGCACTTAATTATTGAAGCTTATGCCATTGTTAGTTTAATTTAATTTCTAAGCATATTTGCATTTTAAAATATTCATGTGATTTCTATGTGTATTATTTAGATATGACCTCCCGTATATCTGTCTTTGGAACCTACATGATCCTCTGAGCCCCCTGACCTAGGCCAAGTCTACACTGTCACCATTCCAATTGCCACATCAACCTGCTTCTTAAGCCTTTTTCTCTCATCACTCATGAAACCCTTCAAAAGTCTTAAAGAATGAAGTAAGTCAATCGGGAAGAGAAATTTCACATGATTCCATTTATATGATGTAGCTAAAATACTAAATTCATAGAAGTCGGGGAGTTAGAGCTGGGGAGAGCTGAGGGTGTTACTAGACCGTGGGTTGAAAGTTTCAGCTAAGCAGTGTGAAGAGTCCTGCAGACTCACCATGGGACACAGTGCCCCATCATGACTACTGCATGTGAACAGTCCTGCAGATGCATATGCAGCACAGTGCCCATCATGACTACTGCATGCAAACAGTCCTGCAGATACATATGCAGCACAGTGCCCATCATGACTACTGCATGCGAACAGTCCTGCAGACTCACTGTGCACAATCCTGCAGACTCGGTGTATAACACAGAACCCCTCATTACCACTGTATTTGACCCATTATAATCTGTTTGGCAAGCAGATCCCACGTGTTGTTAAAACAAGAAAAATATTTTAAACTCATCATTCATTCCACAAATTCTTTTCTTACCCAGTTTATTTTGAGGATTACCTGATATATATCAAGCTTAGATACTTCTAAGTCTTAGATGTATTTCAAAGAAAGAGACAGACAGACATAGGTATACTGATGCATTTCTTTCCCCGGCTTATGTGCTTAAGTCTCAGGAAATGTCTTTGGTTGGTAGAGCCTAGGATGCCTGTCTGCCTGAACAAGCAGGATGTCTGGGGATACAAATGCCTGTCATTTTTAGTTTGCATAAAGAAGGTATTCTACCAAGACTCAGTATGTGGAGGAGAGATGCTTTTATCCCTGAAAATCAGAAGATACACTCGCTCTGAGCATCTCTCTGTTCTTTCCATGTGGCCTCTCACTGTTGGACAGCCTTGTCCTGGGCTGCTCACTGCTTCTGTAATCCACACTGGCTTCCAAAATCTCTTCCAAGTTTCTTTAGAGAGTTCCTTCCATCTTTCCTCAGACCTTATTAACGAGACGTTTTTATACCAAGGTCCAAGGCAATTTTCAGGTGCCGTCTGTTGTAAATAAGGTTTTATTTGGAAACAAACACACTCATTGGCTTCTTGTTCTTCTCTGGCTGCCCTCAGAGAGTCAAGCAGACTCAGAGGAGGCTGCAAAAAGCTAATCGCTTACTATCTCACATTTTAGAAGAAGAAAAGGCCGATGACCTTTGTTTTAAATGTTTACAATTTGCACTCCAGGGCATTGCCTGGACCCTGTGATAACTCTTTTCTCATTTTATCTATCACCCTCATTAAATGGTAAGCAGCATCAAGGAATAAGACCACCTTGCTAATTTAAGGACACCAATATGTGGCATGGTTGCCTGACACAACTGTGCTCAATATAAATATGTTACATAACTGAGTCTAGAATCCAATAAAATGATGGGCCATGCTAGCATATTATCTCACAACATAGCTTATTATCTATTAGGTTGTAAGAGACAGAGAAGTGTCACCTAGACCATATAAAGAGAAATAAATTTAGAATTCTCTCAAAGACATTAAGCATTCAGAAGAAACGCCTGGAAAAGAAACAAGGGACTAGGGCAGAGGCTGAGGAAATACCCTAAGAGAGACAGGGGCATGTTGGGTGACAGAGGTAGCCATATAGAGGACACTGCTCCAGTTAGCTGCTGAGCCTTTGATTCTCTCGGTGCAAAAGAGATGCTTCGTAGCATGGCTTCGATAGTCCTTCCCCACCCTCCCAGTCAGTCCGCAGCTTCCATTTTAAATAAATATAGAACAACTTACTTATAAATGCGACTTTGAAAGATTTCCATAATCCTGACTACCTTCAAATATTCACAGGTCTCAGGGAGACCCTGCAAGATCATGAATAAATAGATACAATTTTCATACACAGAAGAAAAATACATTATAAGAATTTGAATTCTGTTTCTACCATATGGGTCATATTTTAAGCTATGCATTAACAATTAGTAGTGTGATATAAAATAAATTTTTGTTTATCAGTTGGAAAGAATGGAATAAAAGAGTGGGAAGAAACAGCATGATCTATGGGAGTTCATCATAACTTATTCTGTTTAAAATGTGAAAAGAAATGCACTTCATAAACAGGATTACAATGTGTTCACATATGCATGCATAATGTGTACATATAATGTATGCATGTGTTCTTTCCAGGAGCTGAAGACCCAATGTAGGGCCTTGCACATATTACTTCAGTGCTCTACCACTGAGGTAACTCCTCAATCCACAACATTTTTTTGTTTTGTTTTGTTTTAAGTCGGAGTTTCACTATGCTGTACAGCCCTGACTGTCCTGGATCTCACTCTGCAGACCAAGGTGGCCTCGAACTCACAGAGAGTCATCTTCCTCTGCCTCTGCCTCCTGAGTGCTTGGACTAAAGTCATGCACTACCACCACCCTGCTTCATAACATTTTTTATTGTGAATTTTAGTAAAATGATTGACAACTGCTGATCTAATCTTCAGCATCTTTTGTTGATACCATAATAGAATTTATCAAACATCTTCACCTGGAAAGATATTCTATACAAACTCAAATGTTTTAAAGGGATAGAATGAGAGTATAAGATAAAGTGAGACAAGAAAACCATCCTCCTTCAGACCACCATGGATAAAGATATGATGCTGGACCAAGACCAAGGGCATCAATTTGAAATGCTATCAAAATCTGTTGAACTAGGATCTTCATTTTAACATAACTCCAAGGAGTTAGAATTCATACTAAATCTCAAAAACTGGATTACGGGCAAGTAAGGACCACATCTAGTGCTCCGCCAGGAAATAACTGGACAGCAAAGAAGCTACCAGAAGAGACGAGAGTCTTCCTCTCACCTGAGCAGTGGTGAGCCAAGATGGACTGGGAGAGGTATAAATACTGCATCTTCCTGACCTAGGCTTTTAAATCAAGCTGCAAATATTGATTTTCTGTGTTGGCTTGAAAACTGGGCCCCAGGTATGTAAACATCTGGTTAAGTATCATTTACTGTATGCCTCGAGAGTGCTTCTTGCTAAGATTAGCATTTCACCTGGTATACTAAGTAAAGCAAATTGCCTTCCCCAGCACAGCAGGTACTGTGTGACCCCTTCCTGGCCCAGGGCACCAGTGAGGGGTTACTTAAAGGAGCGTGGATGACCACAAAGCAGCTGAATCATTTCGAAGTTCCTGCACAGCACGGATGACAACTTACCCATAGAGGCATAGTTGGAATCTCCTATTCAGTTAACCCTCCACACTTTAGAAGACCTAGCACCTTCCAGACAGTGAGATCATACGGAGCTTGGGATGAATTGCATTTGGCTAGTGGAGAGGTTCAGGATGAAGTGGCTGAGATCACAGATTTGAGTCTGATGACCCTGTCCAGCCCTTCCTGTGTAAGGAAACTCCAGCTGACCCTATCTTAAGGCTTTCTGATAACCACAACTGCTCAGGTTAAGATGGTAATGGCTGTTGTTCTTCAAGGACAATGTTTTACCACAGTGGCCTGCCCAGAACCCAGTGAAAACCTGGATAGCATCCAAAGGGTCAGTGAATAATTCATTCTGCCTATCATAATCTGAGATACTGGCCCACTGCTCCCGTGCCTCAGACTGGAACTTCTGCCTTCAGCTCTCTTGCTTCTCAGGCATTCAAACTCAGTATGATTCAACATCAGCTGTATGGATCCTAGATGACAAGTGCAGAGCCAGGTAATTGTTCACTTTCCAATTATAATATGCCTATTGCTTATAATCACTCAGTTAATCAGTTACCCATTGGGCTTGTTTGTCTCCAGAACCTTGGCCAATCCAGTGGCCTGTTTCTTCAGAGCTGCCTTATGAGACTGAGACCAAGGGATCAATGCTTAATCTCGTATCCCACGCTTGCTTCCTTCCCTTCCCTTCTGTTTTTGCCACCAAGCACTTAGGGAGCTCACTCTCGCCAAGCAGTTTTCCTGGATGCTCAGTACGTTGCTCATCGCTGCACACCCAGCAAACAGTCAGGATGCAAAAGATCCCCAGGCCACACATGAACGGGTTCTCCAGATTTTGCCCTCACCTTGTGATTTCCCAAGCGTGTGAGGTGAGAAAAGCACGAGTGCTAGGGAAGCGAAAGGGACTTTGAAAAGCTGTTAGCAGGGTTTTCCATTTTTAATCAAGATGAAGAAGCAGTTCATGAATTAACCCCACCTGCCCATACACGCATCTGAAAAAAACCTGAAAAACAACATCAAAATACCCAGAAAACAATACATGGAGTGTTGGGTTTCAAACACTCCATATCAGGGAACAAAGGAGAGTGAGCTCAGAGAATCTTGACAAAGGTGGGTACTATTGTCACACAGTTTACTGGCTTTGGGGACTCACTAGTTCCCCTGAATGGAGGTTCAATCAATCCAGAACAGACGGAAAACCTTAACTAAAGGAAAGTGCAAGTAAAGCCAGTGCTGCCTTGGGGAAAGGGTCAGAAAATCAAGAGGCCAGGGAGCGGGAAAATGGCAGCTCTAGGAAAGGGAGTCAAGACAAAAGAATGAAATGCTTAGAATTAAATGTATAAGACTTGTTTTATTTTCTCTTCTTTCCTTCTGTTGAGGTTGGGGAAGGGGTATGTCAGTGAAGGAAGGGTTATACCTGGCTGTAGAGCAGGAGAAGAGACAGTAAGGCTGGTAAATCAGGTCATCCATTACTGGCATTAGAAACATCATAAATACAATGAACGCGTGGGAGGAGTAGGCTGACAGAGTGGAGGGGTGTTCGTGTTTCTTGTGAAAGTGTGTGGAGATTTTCCAGGAATCTGGGTTCTACTTCTTTATCCCTCTTTTGTATTCTTTCTTTCTTTTTAAGTTTTCCCCAATGTTTTCTGGCAGGGTTTCTCTGCAGCAGGTTTTGTGTAGCCTGTCCACCCCGGAAGTTGTCCTATAGACTAAGCTAGCCGTCAGCATAGAGATCTGCCTGTCTGTCTCCACCTCCCTGGTGATGGGAGTAAAGGCCTGCACCACTATTCTGGCTTTTTTCCACTAGGGTTTTCAAGCAGCATGTGCCAACACTCACAGGCCTGGTGTGCCGCTGACCTGCAGATGATGCTGTATGGAGTTTAGAAGCAGTCCAGTCACTCTGGCAACAGGCTGAGACCCATTCAGTTTTAGCCAGCTGTCTAAAGTGGGACTTCTGGATCCACAGGCATCCCCTACTCAATCTGACCTGAGATTTTGTCTCACCGTCATCAGCTGGACGAGGACCCAAATCTTATGTGTGTGCTACTCTGGGCTGCTTTCTAAATAGTCCCCACACACCCACAACCTCCATAGTGCACACTAGCTCCAAATCATAGCTAGCCCCAGGAATCGGGCAAGTCTGTTGGCTTAGATTCTAAAACAACAGCGTCTCAGAATATCAGCTGGTTAAGGATGTGAAAAAAGGATGTAGGAGCTGAGGAAAGGGGGTGCTTGACCAGTGGTCCTCAATGGCCACCAGTCACATATGTCTTTAGTTCCCTAACAACCAGGAGGTCTGTGATTCTGGGTGAGCCAAGAGTGATACACTGAGATCCCCACACATCAAAATCCAAACTGCTATATGGGGCTTCACGTCTGGACAGACTGGGGTTACCAGAAAGTAAAGCAAGATTTCTTATAAGGCAGAAACTTGTGTGGTGTAGGAGGTTCTTCTGTTTATGTGTTGCTTTCATTGGTTGAATAAAGAAACTGCCTTAACCTTTTGATAGGTCTGACTTAGGTAGGTGGAGTAGACAGAACTGGATGCTGGGAAGAGGAGCAGAGTCAGAGAGAAGCCATGAAGCTCCTCTCTGAGACTGACGCTGGTTAGAAGCTTTCCCGGTAAGCCACAACCTCATGGTGAACACAGATTAATAGAAACGGGTTAGATCAAGATGTGAGAGTTAGCCAAGAAGAGGCTAGGTATAATGGGCCAGGCATTAATTTAATTAATACAATTTCCGCATGGTTAAGCTAGCCGGGCGGTCGGGACCAAAAGCAGGCCCGTTCACTCCTTACTACACTTGTGTGTCTGAAAAAAAAAAAAAGCTAACATATCAAGTTTGAAGATATAGTTCGTAATTAGTAGTGATTAAGAAGAGGCCAGCGTCACTGAGGTGAAATCTTCTGGGAAGTGTTTCTTGGGAGCACAGAGAAGTTGTGTTCCAGAGGTGGCCAAGGTTGTACCTCGTGTTGGCTGCCAGTCTTGATAATGTCCAAGCCTCATCCAGATGGTACTGGTTTTGAAGGCATGAAGAGCGGCTGGGGCTTGGCCCTGTAAACGGCCAGGAAAAAACACTGGTGAAAGCGCAGCCTCAGTGGCAGCTTAAGGCCCAGGACTGAAGGTGTCATGCAGAGAAGCTGAGCCTTGGAACCATGAAGAGAGCCCATGCGAGGCTATTATTGAAAGTGCAGTCCAGTTGCAGCAAGGGACACAAGCATTTTGGAGATGACAGTATCATGAGAAGACCACCAATTACAGTAGCAGCAATGGAGTGGAGATGGCAAGAGCCTAGAAGACAAACTGTGTGTGCTTCAGAGGGGAGAGCCAGAGAAGTGACCCAAGACCTTTGGAAGAGTCCAGAATATCCTGAATGGGTCCCAGATATTAGACAGTTGGAATTTTGTTTTGCTTTACTTTGATTGTGACTGTGCTCTGAATTTTTTACTCTTGAAATAAGAGAGTATTTTACTGGAGCCCACAGTTGAGGGACTTGAATTTTAAAAGACTATATTTTTTAAAGAGATTGATTATTTGAAAGAAACCAAAATTTTAAATGTGTTTGAGTTTGTAAAGGCTGTGGGACTTCTAAAGTCATTTAAAATCTTGGGGATGACAAAGAAAGAAAGGGCTGTGGCTTAATAGTGATTTTGTTGTTGTTGTTTTAAGGTGAGAAGCAGTCAGTTGTACTGGGTGGTTTTGTGTGTCAACTTAACACACGGCTAGAGCCATCAGAGGAGGGAGCCTCAGCTGAGGAAAGGCCTCCTTGAGATCCAGCTGTTAGGCATTTTCCCATTTAGTGATCAATGTGAGGGCCTAGGCCATGGTGGGTGTTGCCATCCTTGGGCTGCTGGTCCTGGGTTCTATAAGAAGGTGGGCTGAACGAGCCAGGGAAAGCGAGCCAGTAAGCTGCTCTCCTCCATGGTCTCTGCATCAGCTCCTGCCTCCGGAATCCTGCCCTGCTTGAGTTCCTGTCCTGACTTCCTTCAGTGATGAACAGTAATGCTGAAGCAGAAGCTGAATAAACCCTCTCCTCCCCCACCTGGCTCTTTGGTTATGGTGTTCCGGCACAGAAACAGAAACCCTAAGGTCACTTCAGTTCAAGAAATCTGGCCCCTTCTCCGGCCTACAAGCACAGAAGTCATGCTTTCAGTACAGGCACATACAAACATACAGGCAATACACTCATACACATACAATAGAAATAAATCAATCTTTAAAAGAAAGGACAGAGAGATGAATCCAGTTCTCTTATTTAAAGCACCAATGATAAAAATGCTGTGACTTTTACTGTCTGAAGCAATAAATTTATACAGCAAATAAACTTCTTATTTCACTCTAAGATTTCATTGACATTTATAAAAATGAGGGTCTGGATGCCCATTTTGATTTTTGTAGATGTGGCTGTTTTGTGCATCTTCCAAAGACTCAACTTCACCTCCTTCCCCAGTGAACTAGCATTTTATTTTAACATCAGCACCCCATGCAAAGAGAAAAATTTACCAAAAGCCCCCAGAGGAGCTGGTGCTTAAGTCTTTCATATGATGGATGATTTTCCTTGCCTTTATTCTTTTCAAAAAACCTGAACAATTTCTACAAGCCGTATGGAGCTAGAATGGCTTTTCTCTTAGTACCTATGAATGTTTAGAAAGTTCAGCGCTCACACTAAAGAGTGATACTAATGAATCATATTAACCACTTAAAATATTGATCTGCTTAAGTATTCTTAGATAAAACTTTATAATTTTGAATTATATTTAATGTTATTTCATAATTGGTTTTTATAAGTGGGCAATAAATATGCCTTTTATGAAGATGTGCTAGCTAGTTTTATGTTCACTTGACACAGGCTAGAGTCATTTTGGAAGAAGGAGACTCAATTGAGAAAACGCCTCTCACTAGATCAACCAGTGGTGTATTTTTTTGATTTATGATTGACTTTGGCAGGCCTTGCCTACCGTGGATGAAAGCCACCTCTGGGCTGATGATCGTGGGTGCTGTGAGTGAAAAAATAATCATGAAAATCATTCTGTTTTTAAGGGAATAAAAAGTTACACAGCATGAAGCAAATATAAGAACACTGACTTTTGCAGCTGAGACACAAATGATTCCACTCAAAACAAGGTAAGGCTCCTCAGAGAGAACACTCACATGCAACGTTTAGTGCACAGAGCACTTTGGTATCCGGGGAATTTAGAGATAATTATCACTGACTTTGTAAGCTAGTTAGGTATGCCAAACATTCCTGCTTTTGATCTGTTTTCCTGGGTTTTATGAATGTCTTTATAATTTTTTAACTTTTTATGAAAAACACAATTAGCTTTTATAATAAAAAACTTCATGAAAATCAAATTACTTGTGTCTTTGGATATTGGGTATGCAGCAAGTACTATGGAGTTACCAATAGTCATAATTTAAAAATAAAACCAATGGGTAAAATAAAAAAGTAAAGTTTAAGAGGTTAATGAATTTTATTTATTTATTATGAGATGAAACTTTATGCATGTGTCCAAAAAAGTATCTGTTGTGGGACTCTATTCCTGGAATAGACATAAACAAAAGTCTACTTACCTCAGATAAGGAACCCACAACAGACCAAAATACAGATACCGCTAAAGTCCAACTTGGTGAGTCAATGAGTTGCATTGGGGTAACCTGCAGGAATATGAATGAGGGGTTACTTATAGGAGCAGAAATAACTCAACAAAGTACACCACCAAAGCCCACTCAGGCATGGGTAATGGCTCATTGAAAGCTGGAAATCTGGTACCTACTTCGCCACTTGTAGCCAGCTCAACAGACTGGAGATTGTCTCTTCCAGGTAGCACAGGGGTTCTAATCTCTTCTAGACGGCTCCTCTCTCTCTCTCTCTCTCTCTCTCTCTCTCTCTCTCTCTCTCTCTCTCTCCTATTTATTCTTATGGTTTCCGGTTTCTACAAGCTTGGCAAGGACAGACCTAGCATTTCCCAGGGATTTTTCAGGGATGTCCTGAGCTTAAGGAGCTTCCCTGTAGGCTAGATTATGTCTCCTCTCCTAACAGCCTCTTGTTTCACATCCTGTGCCTTAATGAGTTTCCTTCTAAAATGGAGCTTTTGCTCTCAGAGGAAACTCTGCTGCACAGCCCTACAAATGAAAAGTATTTGTTGAGATAATGACTTTGGGGGATTGCCTTGGTCATTGCAATAAAACAGTGTTTAAGACAGAAAGTTGCTACCAGGAGTGGGGCATTGTTATAACAGGTCTGACCAGGCTCTTTATTGAAGGAATACGAAATATTTTGCCATTGAGAACTAGAAAAGTGATTGGATGATTTTAGTAGGGATTAATGGAGCATCCTAGTAGGAGCATGAAAGACAGTGCTAAAGATGCTTTGAACTATGGGGACTCAACTCTTCCCCTAAGTTCCTTAGGGGAAGAATATTAGTATGTCTCATAGACCCCTCTTGTGATGTTTTTGCAAAGAATATGGCTGCTTTTTGACCTTGTCTTAAAACTCTGCCCAATGCTAAAATAAAGAGTTTGAGATTAATGGCACTGTCAGGATAGGGCTATAGATGCCAGGGAGCGGAATGTCTGCCGTGGGTTCATATGTTTGAATGCTTAGTCACCAGGGCATGGTATGAGCTGAAAGGACTAGGAGGGTCAGGTGGTGTGGCCTTGTTGAGGACAGTGTGTTGCTAAGGGTGGACTTTGAGTTTTAAAAGCCCACGCCAGTCCCAGGCTCTCTGCCTCTCTACCTAAGGATCAGGATGTAGCCCTCAGTTACTGCTCCAGTGCCTGCTATGATGGCGAATCACACCTCCAAGATTGTAAGCAAACATCCACTTAATGCTTTGGTCATGGTATCTCTTCACAGCAAAAAGTTACAATAACACCCACAAATGCAAAAAGAAAAAAAGGTCTCAAATTATCATTCCATGGAATTACTATAACCCTTTAATATTTAGTTGTAAAATATCCTAAACCTAGCCCAATGGGACCATAGGCATGAATATGTCTGATTGAATAAGCCCATAAAATCTGACAAACAACCAAAAGAGAAGTTTTGGTTTAAAAAGATTAAATTATAATTGATTGCAACCCATCAAAACCAAGAAAACACTCCACAATTAAACAGTATGGGGTCACAGAGGGCTTTCTGAACTTCAGGCACAGATAGGCCAACAGCACCCTGACAGCACCTTCAGTTTTCCAACCCCAGGCAAAGGTCAAAAGCAAACTAGACACACAAAAGCATACGAACTCAGATCTCTGAGAACTGTTTGCATTATCAGTAGATGCAACATTCTTAATTAATTTGAGCACATAAATAGAAACAAGATAACCAGAAAGTATGCATGAGATTTGCTGTCATTTCTTACTCATCAGAGAGTATATTTCTATTATCTATCTGGCAGATATTATCAAAGAGTCACAGCATTAAATCAGTTTTCTAATCACTGCTGTCACTGTGGGAGAATAAATTATCTTATTGTGCAAATCACACACACAATTATTATGGGAGAGTATACAAACACAGAGTCATAAAAGTTTAAAAATATAATTGTATTTATTTTTATTTGAATGGGTATCTTGTCTACACATGTGTGTCCGGTGCCTGAGGGGGAAGAAAAGGCATCGGATGCCCTGGAACTGGGGTTACAGAAGGTTGTAAGCTGCCAAGTGGGTGCTGGCAATCAAATGCTGAGTGCCTGGATCTTTTGGAAGAGCAGCCTGTGATTTTAACTGCAGAGCTATATCACTATACCCTCATGTCAGCAAAGGTTAAATTTCATTGATGTCCAGGCATTTCTTGAGTTAGTTAAATAAAAGGGGAAAAATAATAAAACACAAGGAAATATAAACTAAGGATAAGAAAACCCATGAGTCATACATGTGAAACAACCCGACTGCTCAGACAACTTCACTGAGGACCCTGCAGGGCTCTGCAACAGATAAAATATTTTCAAAACAACATATCACTAACCCTAATACAAATATAAATGCTAATTTTGCATTGTTACCAATAAACCTTTAAAAGTGTTCCAGAAATACATTCCAAACTTTATGTGCATGTGTGTTGATGCATGTGTGGTGATGTGCTATGTCAGAAAGGGAGACAGACATGTGTTTGCCTTTCCACAATATCAGAACACACTGATTATTAATTACACCAAAATTAAAGCCACACCAGTTTCTTTTGTTGTAACTTACCTGGCTATCCTGATTTTTCTCAGTGGCACAGCCACTGTCAATCACAGGCTCTTTTATTCCAGTCTTAAATATTTATGGGTGACACATTACATTTCACACAGTAATAACTTTATACCTACACATCACACACACATCATACAATTCAAACCATGCACACACACATGCACATACACCGCATACTCATACACACAAGCATACATACATACACACACGTGTACATTCACATAACACATACATAAACACAACACACATATATATATATACCACATACAAACACACATAACCATACACACTTACACATTACACACACATATAAACCACACACAAACACACACAAATATATACATACACTCTTATACACCACACATACAGACCACACACACATTTATACACATCACACATGCATACATACCACATACAAGCCATACATAAATATACACATATGCCATACACACTCTTATATGCACACACAAGCATACATACATACATACACATACACGCATTCATTCATACCACACACAAAAACACAACACACATATCTATACCACATACAGACACACATAAAAACACACATATACACACACACTACACACACATACAAACCACACACAAATACAAACACACACCCTTTTACACCACACATACATACTACACACACACACATTTATACACATCACACATGCATACATATCATATAAAAGCCATACACAAATATATACACATTCCACAAGCACTTATAAAACACAGACTCACACACACAAGCATACATACATACATACACACACACACACACACACGCACATGTTCACACGGCACACACATACAGAGAAGATGGCTACAGAAGAGTTAAAGATGATCTAGTATCCAAAGAGGCATTTTCAGAGGCCAGTGATGGCAGGTGATACAAAGATGAAAAAAGGAAACACTGAGCGTTGTTCAATATCAACTCAGTTGGGAGCTGCGGACACAGAGTAATCAGACCCTGTCTGGATGGGTGGGTGGATCACTAGGAATGTGAGAGGACATTTTCAAACAGGGGAACTCTGTGGAGGTGAAGGCCCAATGGCAGTTAAGAGTTCTCTGCCCGTTGGTCCCTCAGTATACACACACACCTGGGGTCAACGGTAGCCTTGCTATTACAATATTACGTGTCCCCCTTTTATGCGGTCCAGGTGCATCTACTGTATCCTTTTTTTTGCCTGTTGTTTTGGATAGATTCCTGGGCCAAGCTTTTTGATATGGTTTAATAGGCTTTTGTGCGCTTGTCTTTTGGATCTCTTCTGAAAAAGAAGGGGAAGGAGAATTGCCTAGGACAATAGGTAGATTAGTGTGAGCTCACTCACACTAATAATAATAGTGAGTAATAGAGTAAATACTTGAGAGCTATTATTTATAGACAATTTACATGGTATAGATTCTTGTATATTAATACAAATTCAAATTATATTCATTATATTGAAGATGCTCCTATTTCTATTTACTATATTTGTACACCTAGGTGACGTTATTTTGTAATATTGTATGAATGCATGTTTCTACCTCTGATTGTATATTGATACAATTTTAGGATATATTTATCATATTGCACTATACATTTCTAACTCTGATAAAGATACTTATACATTGTTTTCATTTTGAGTTTGTTGTCCTCATTTGCTACAAAGTTGTTTAAATATTGTTTAATATTCTAATAAGAGGCCTTACTCTTTAAGCTATATAGATATTAAAAATTATAGGTCAATAGTCAGCCATGTTTGTCATGCTTGTAGTCAGACTAATCAGGTTCTTTAGATCATAGAGACTGTATTCCGCATAGATAGGTAATCTTCAACCACTTCAAAAAACTGTAAAATGTGACATTTAAATAACTTAGGGTTCTGTTGACATGAGACAAGATTGCTCCTGGCATCATGGATCTATTCCCAAGAGAATGTTGAGCACTGAAGACACTCTACTAGAGCTCATTTTTTTCTTGGCAAAACTGGCCTTTGGGCAAAGAACTGCCCATGCCTCAACCACTGACAAAATACATGGTATCCAGACAGGACAAGCAGGATACAAGAAAAAATGACTACCAAACCTTGCCAAGACAGGTTAAGATGGTTTTTAAAATTTTCCTGCCTCTGAAAATGGTCTGTCAGTTACTCTAGGTCTTAGCCAAAATTGGTTGCTTCAACGTTGCAAATAAGACTTTGGGTGATTGCCCAGGTAGCCAGTTGCCTCTGTCATTTATTGCACATTTTAAAAGTTGCTTGTTTGCATTTCCTGTTTACTCAAGTAATATTACTTTCCTTCTCGAACTTCGATGGTATTAAAGACTAGATAGTCGTAGTGACTTTCCTCTCGTGACATAGCCAGGCCATTTCTAATACAAGACTTAGACTCTTTAGGATATGATAATTATTAAAACTTTTAACATATGTTTCTTGTTTAATATTATTTATGCTGATTGTAATTCCAACTTTTATACTTGATATCTGTTCTTATTGTATATAACTTTGTATTAGGCTAGGAACTCTCTTATTTAGACAAAAAGGGGAGGTGCTGTGGGAACTTCTTCAGCCAATGGCCTTTGAGATACTGGACTACTTTTGGGTACTATAAAACCAGATCTAAAAATGTGTGCATTCTCTCTTGGCTGCTGAATTCAGTTCCTGTTCCCTGCTCATGCAGAAGACTGTTGATGTGTGAGTCTACCCCTAAATAAAGAACCCTTTATTATACCCCATTCTGAGCTAGTGTGGAATCCCTTCATTATAACCCACTACAGGATGTGTATATGTAGATATATGTACACATATACATACATATGTTATGATATACATGTATGTTTGCATGCATGTATGGATGGAGTCAGTCCAACTAGAGCCATATTTCCTGAACATTTCACTTCTTTGTAGCAATTAACAAATTACTTCAGATTATCAAATTAAGCTTCCACCAATGGGAAGAGATTCAGTCACCATCTGTTGTAGAGAACACCACTTGGTTTTTCTGGATTATTGGCAGTTCAGACCAGAAATAACCACACAGAAACTGTATTAATTAAATCACTGCTTGGCCCATAAGTTCTAGCTTCCTATTGGCTAACACATTTCTAGTATTCACAGCATATAGAGGGGAACCGCACATCACCTCCCCTTTTCTGTTTAAAACAAAAGAAAGATTTTAGCTTTAACATAGTACACAGTATATTCAGAGATTCTTACTCTCAGATGACCTGTCCTCATAAGTGATAATTCTCTTTGCTTGGTGATCCTGTCTTTAGGCATCTAGATGTCCAGGGTCTCTTGACTTTTCCTGCAAATACAAGAACAGAACTCTGCCCCAACCCTTATGAGGTTTCCTTACTACCTGATTGGTTATCACCTCTGTGGATGAGCCATCATTTTTCTTTCTCAAGAGATTTCTCTTTTTCAAACTGAATCTTTATTAATTTTGATGGTATCCATAACTTTTCTTCTCCTGTTGAAACAGGAGCAAAACCCCTTCCCCAATATAGCACATCTCCTGTTTTCCATTGTGAGGTCAAGACATCCTTGAAATACACTGGCTGATTTAATTCAGAAGACTTTTCTATTATGCAATGTCTCTCTGATTGTGTTGTTCCTTTCTCACTAGCATTAAGAAAATTCAAGATCAATAAAGCATTATGTAATCTATTTCTGGGAGAATTTTCCAATCCTTGCTGTATGTTAAACTTATCTTTTATAGTTCAATTTGATCTTTCTATAACTGTCTGACTTGTAGGATTATGTGGTATACTTTTAATATTCTTTTTATTATAATAAGCAAAAAAACTATTTCAGTTTCTTAGATACATATGCTGGACCATTATCTGTCTTTATTTGTGCAGGTATACCAATGATAGTCATAACTTCTAATGAGTGTGTGATTACTGACTCAGCCTTTTCTGAGCTCAAAGCAGTTGCACATTGAAAATCTGAAAAAGTATCAATGGTGTGGTGTACATGAGTTCAGAGGTTTCAATATGCAAGACAACTCTTTCTGCATATTGTGAATCAGCAACTGTATTAATATGTTCTTTTAAATCCCTTAGTACCATGAGAATAGCATATAATTCTGCCTTTTAGAGGCAGGTCAATGAGAACAGGAGAATTCTGGGAAGGAGGAAGTCCATTTCTCCCCAGTTCTGTCCAGACACCAAAGAAGTAGGATGTGACATGCCATGGTGAAAAAGGTACGGAGCCATGTGGCTAACATATAGTAGAATAATGAGCAACTATAGGTATTAAGAGCTAATACGAAGCCTGAGCTAATGAGCCAATCAGTTTGTAACTTATGTAGACGTCTGTGTGATTCTTTGGGACCTACTGGCTGTGGGAACTGGGAAGGACAGAAAACCCAACAAGCAGGCCCTTCATGATACATATCATTTTTGGGATAATTGCTGTTAATCTCTCCAAAAAAAAAATAAGCACAAGCTCTTTGCCAAGGTTCATTGTCTTCCCATAATTTTTTAATTTCATCAGTAGTAAAAGGCATTATAATATCTGCTGGGTCTATATCTGTTAGTTGACCAAGTCTCAATTTTCCTTTCATAATTAATTCAGAGATTTTTTTCTACATAAATTTATAATTTTTTGCTTGGTTTGTGTGATAAAAAGATCCATTCTAAGATAATATATTCCCTTTGCATTAAAATGCCTGTAGGGAAAATTCTAGAAGATAATATGGCTAGAATGCAATTAACATTTGTATTCACAAAAACACCAATGATAACCTATGCTGGAGAGGATGTGGAGTAAGGGGAACACTCATCCATTGCTGGTGGAAATGCAAACTTGTGCAACCACTTTGGAAATCAGTGTGGCAGTTTCTCAGGAAATTGGGAGTCAACTTATCTCAAGATCCAGAAATACCACTCTTGGGAACATACCCAAGAAATGCCCAATCATACTACAAAAGCATTTGTTCAACTATGTTCATAGCAGCATTATTTGTAATAGCCAGACCTGGAAACAACCTAGATGCCCATAAATGGAAGAATGGATAAAGAAAGTGTGGAACATATACACATTAGAGTACTACTCAGCATTAAAAAACAATGACATCTTGAAGTTTGCATGCAAATGGATGGAAATAGAAAACACTATCCTGAGTGAGATAACCCAGACCCAAAAAGATGAATATGGTATGTACTTACTAATTAGTGGACTCTAGCCATAAACAAAGGACATTGAGCATGTAGTTCACGATCCTAGAGAAGTCAAATAATAAAGTGAACCCAAAGAAAAAACATATATATATCCTCCTGGAAATTGGAAGCAGATAAGATCGCCGGGCAAAACTTGGGAGCATGGGGGTGGGGATGGGGGAAGGGGAGAAGGGGAGAGAGAAGGGTGAAGGGAATGATTGGGGAGAGCTTGGGGGAATGAGAGGGTTGAGATGGAGGAAGGGCAGATATAGGGGCAGGGAAGAAGATATCTACATTAAGGGAGCCATTTTAGGGTTGGCAAGAGACTTGGCTCTAGAGGGGATCCTAGGTGTCCATGGGATGTCCCCAGCTAAGTCCTAGGGCAGCAGAGGAGAGGGTGCCTGAACTGGACTTGTCACACTGATGAATATCTCAAATATTACCATAGAACCTTTGTCCAGCGATGGATGGAGATAGAGACAGAGACCCACATCAGAGCACTGGTCTGAGCTTCAAAGGTCCAGTGAAGAGCAGAAGGAGGGAGAAGATGAGCAAGGAAGTCAAGACCGCGAGGGGTTCGTCCACCCAATGAGACAGTGTGCCTGATCTAATGGGAGCTCACCAAGGCCAGCTGGACTGGGACTGAACAAGCATGTGATCAAACCGGACTCTCTGAATGTGGCTGACAATGGGGGCAGACTGAGAAGCCACTGATAATGGCACTGAGACTTGTTTCTACTGCATGTATTGGCTTTTTAGGACCCTAGTCTGTTTGGATGCACACCTTCCTAGGCCTGGATGGAGGGGGGAGGGCATTGAACTTCTCACAGGGCAGGGTACCCTGCCCGCTCTTAAGACTGGAGGGGGAGGAAAGAGGGTGCGTGGGGGAGCAGGAGGGGAATGGGAGGAGGGGAGGAAGTGGAAATTTTTGAATGGAAAAATAAATTTTAAAAAATAAATAAATAAAAATAAAACTGAAAAAATGATTTGGATTCACCCTATCCACATGTGCTTCCTATAATTTTTCTTTAATGACAATAAATTCCTTTCCTGCTTCAGCTCAAATTCTCTGGGACAATTAAGTCTTTGTCACCATCTAAGGTTTTGTTTAAATGAACTATTAGATCAGATGTTATCCCAACAGCTGGTCATAGACTGGAAATGTCTCATAACAATCTTTGAAAATCATTGAGAGTTCACAATCAGTCTCTCCTAATTTGTGCCTTTTGTGTGCTGATATTCTATAAACCTATTTTATAACCTAGGTAATTGACAGAATCTCCTCTCTGTATTTTTTCAGAATCAATTTGTAATCCCCATTTTAACAAAACTTTCTTTACTTTCTCAAACCTTTCTAAAGTATTTATGTTTGAATCAGATAGCAAAATATCATCCAAATGATGGTAAATTATAGATTTAGGAAATTTTTAACGTATTATTTCCAGTGTCTAACTTACAAAGTATTGGCATAGGGTGAGGCTATTGAGCATTCCCTGTGGACGGATGGTCCACTGGTATCCCCTAGTAGGTTGAGAATTATTATAAGTAGGCACAGTGAAGACAAATTTTTCTCTGTCCTTTTCTTATAGAGGTATAGTGAAGAAACAACCTTTTAAATCAATAACTATAAGAGGCCATCCTTTGGGTAATAGAGAAGGCAGAGGAATTCCAGATTGTAGAGGGCACATAGGTTGAATTACCTTGTTGACATCTCTTAGATCTGTCACCACTCTCCATTTACCAGATTTCTTTTAACAACAAATACAGGAGAATTCCAAGGGCTGGTTGATTATTCAATATGGTGAGCATCTTATTGCTCCTTTACCAGCTGTTCTAAACCCTGCAACTTATCTTCAGCTAGAGGCCACTGCTTAACCCATATTGGTTTCTCAGTTAAACAATTTAAAGGTAGGGTCATTGGTACCTCTAAAGGTTTACTAGCTGATTTGTGTTCTTGTACAGCCTGAATGGTGATGACCTTCATTTATTGTGCCTTATAATATCTTTCCCAGAATTATGACTTTCTGGGACTGCAGGAATGTTAATCTGTGTATTCCATTGCTGCACCAGGTCATGACCACATAAATTCACTGCAATATTAGCCACATATGGCCTCAGCCTTCCTCTCTGTCCTTAAGGCCCTATGCATTCAACACATCTTGTGCTTTGTTTCACTTGAGATTTGGTTCCAATTTGTAGTAATTGAACATCTGCCTCTTGAAGAGGCCAATTTGGATGCCCAGATTCTAGAGCAATGATACTCATGTCTGCACCCATGTCTATCAGATCTGCAATTACAATGCCATTTATATGCACTCTTAGCTTTTGTCTTGAAACATTGAAAGAATTCTGCCAGAATATATGTTTCCTATTTCCTATCTATTCTTCAACTCCATCAAAGACTGCAGAAAAATATAATATTACCTAAGTTAACAGGAAGTGCATTGTATTACATTTTTAAGTGAGCTGCACTAACAAAATACCATAATCAAGAGCAGAAATATACATGTAATGAAATTCATCGTAAATTTGTATAAATAAACCAAGATCCATACCAATGCAAATCTCTATAGCATATTCCCCTCTAAATGTAAAAGAATATTTATAAACAATATTTGCAACTTTGGGTGTAGTTCTCTTCAAACTGCTTCCTGATTTTTGTTGGACAAAGAAATTTTTTGAGGGGTGTTCAGGGGGTCTTGATCCATGAAACCACATTAGTCTGGAATGATTCCACAGGTTCTCATCCTTTGTGGAAACAAAAGAAGAACCTCTTTTCCAAAGCAACATATCTTTAGACCCATATTTTGAATTCAAGATAAATTTAAAAGATATATTTTGGCTAAGCTTAGCAGTTCCCATAATCAAATATCTCTCTGCAGCCAAAAAATTAAAAGCAAACACAATAGTATACATAATCCAGACTCTTTGTGTATGTTCCATCTTTATATGACTTATTCTTTTTTACTCCTTTTAATCTATAACTGTATGTACTCTGTCTCTTTAAAAACTTTACCTTTTCTTAAAATAACCATTTACTTCTTTTTATAACTGTCTATATTCTTTTTCTTCTCTCTCCCAAGCCTACATACATTTATCTAACACTGTAACCCATTTAGAGGTCTTTTTATCTGGATTTGTCTTTATTGCATATCTTTAATTATTTTCTAATGATAAGCACTTCTTAAAAGTCTAAGCTGCAGCATTCCTAGGATATACACGGTACTTCCTCCTTGCCTCACCCAGTTCAGCATGGTGGAGCTGTTTGCTGCCTCTGAGAGCCATGTGCATTACCCCATTTTTAGGCACACAGATGGTCAATGTTGCCATTAAGCAAGTTGTAGCACATTGCTCACAAAACCCATTTAAATGTTCAGTCTCCTGAAAGAGCCAGAGGTTGTGCTGGTAGCACAGCCCAGAAAGCCAGCATTTCAAAGCTTTGTGTCTTTCTTTCTGCTACTTCTGAGTCTGGAAAACCTCCCTTAAAGGAGCTGCTGCATGCCACCAGCAAACAGCAAAAAGCTGTGTTAAACTCTGTATTTTTGTGTCTAAAATTCCTTTTCAAGTTCTCTCAGGTTTTTAAGTGGATTTAGTTGGCCACATTGGCATGCCAATTTGTTGTAGAGAAGGCCACTTTGTCATTCTGGCTGCTTGGCAGCTCAGACCTGAAATAACCACAGAGAAACTGTATTAATTATATCACTGCTTGGCCCATTAGCTCTAGCTTCTCATTGGCTAACTCTTACATATAAATTTAACCCATTTCTAGCAATCTGTGTATTGCCACATGGCTGTGGCTTACTGGGTAAAGTTCCATACAATGTCTGTCTCTGGTGGGTCTATGTGGCTTTTATCCTCTGCCTCCTTTCTCCCAGAATTTAGTTTAGTTTTCCCTGCCTACCTAAGTACTGCCCTATCAACAGACCAAGGAAGTTTCTTTATTAGCAATGGCATTCACAGCATACAGAGAGGAATCCCACATCAACCATCTTGGTCATAAATAAAATACAAAGAATAATTTGTGTCAGTGGAAACTGCTCTTTCATTTCTGGCTGCCCAGACCTAAATAATCAAACTGAACCTATATTAATTACAATACTGTTTGTCTAACAGCTCAGACATATTCTTTGATAGCTCTTATATTTTAAATTAACCCATTTCTATTAGTCTATGTATTACCATACTATGGCTATGGAATTACCTCATTTTCTACATGTCTTGTTCCCTCTGTGGCTGGCTGGAGTCTGCTTGACTCAACCTACTATCTCTCTAGCTCTGTTCAATTTTCCAACCTGGTTTTACTCTGCTAAGCCATTGGCCAATGAAACTCTTTATAAACCAATGGCAATAAAACATATTCATAGCATAAAGAGGGGAATCCCAATCCTCTTCCCTTTTCTTGCTAAATAAAAGGAATGTTTTAAACTTTAACATAGTAAAATTACATATAACAAAACAGGTATCAAGCAAGAATTACAATTACAATATTTCATTGTAGAACGAAAGTTTCATATCTAATTTATCTATTATCATAATTAAAGAAAACTATAACTCTGTGTATTCTATTCCATTAAATACCCCAAGAGGATACAATATTACGTAAGTAAACAGGAAATGCATTGTAAGCCACTTTCAAAACTCCAGAATTGACAGAGACATCTTGCTGACTAGAAAGTCAACCAAAGTTCTTCTGTATTATCAGACCATCCATCTTCAGCCTTACAGGCTCATAGTATTCAGTAGACTTTTCCATAAAGCAGGAAATTAAAAAGACTGTTCTGCCTTGCAATGGCAAAGTTTGTCAGTTGCTTTCTTCTGTGCCTGCAGAATATCTAGTAATTTCTTCTGTGAAAGAGGAATCCTGAAGGACCATCCTGGTTTTTTTTGAAAAGTTCAGCCTTCACTTTTTTGTGGACACTGCATGCCTAATTCATAGGGCATACCATCAAGCAACCCAGGCAAAAGCAGGTTTTTGCCCAAATGGCTACCCTTGCTACATTGAAGGCAAATTCCCTAATGAGTTTCTTCAATGGCCATCAATCTCTCTGAAGTAATTGGTGCTTACAGAATCAGACATGTCTCACTGTCGAGAAAAGTCTAAGTTCTTAAAACATTTTAAATACCATATTCTGTATATCTTTGAAAGGTTTGAAGAATACCTATTCATCTGAAATAGATCTCTGTACATCTAGAAAACCTAAATAACATGACTACCATTTGACCATTATAGATGACTATCTATTAATTAATAGTTTTTAATTATACATTACATTTTAAATGAATTATACAAACATAATACCTTAAACAAGAGTAGAAATACACATATAACAAAATTGACCTTGAATTTTTTAACAACAAACCAAGATCCGTACTAATGCAAAGTATTCATCTTTATAGCATATCCTCATTATTTTTATAGAAATTAACTGTGAGCATTAATCACTTACAATCAACCCCCTAAATGAAAACAAACATTTATAAACAATCATTTTGGGAATTTGGGTGTAACTGTCTCCAAACTGCTTCCTGATATTTGTTAGGTGAAATATTTTTAGGGTTCATGGAATTCTTTCAGTGGGTCTTGTTCCATCAAACCACATTAGCCTGGAAGGAATCCACAGGTTCCCATCCTTTGTAGAAACAGATGCAGAACCTCTTTTCCAAAGTAACATATTCTTAGACCCAAATTGGCGTTAAGATGCCTTTAAAATATATATGTTGGATTAGTTTTGCAATTCATGCAATGAAATGTTTCTCTGTACTTAACTCATTCACAGTCAAAAAATTCAAAGAAAACATAATAGTATACATAAACCATACTCACTATGTATTTTTCATCTTTATATGGCTTTTTAAAACTCTATTACTTTTAAATATTTATTTCATCTTTACTCTTTAGTCTATGACTATCTGTACTCTTTCTTCTCTCCCTCTAAAGCCAATGTGCCTTTATCCAACACACCCATTCAGAGGTCTTCTTTTTTTAGTAAATGCTATGCAGGCATGGCTAGGACCAACTCCATGGTCTTGCCTGTTGGCTCTGCCCCATCCAACACAGCAGAGGGATGTTCCCTGCATCTGCAAGCCATGCTCACTGCCCCAGCTCCAGGGCTGCAGCAGGTCTATGTCTCCCTTAAGTAATTTGTAACACAGTGCTCACAAAACCCATTTCAATGCAGGACCTTCCAAAAGAGCCAGAGTTTGTGCTTCTAACATGAGTCAGGAGTCATGTCTTAAAGAGGTCATGCAGTTTTTGCTGCAAATACTGAGTCAGAAAGCCTTCTCTTAAAGGAACCATACCTCTGTTCACCACTAGTAAAGAGAGCCTACTGAAAAAAAAATGCAGCTACCAAGAAGTTGTGCTTGGCTCCTGTTTTTGTGAGTCTAAAAGCCTTCTTTTATTCTTATTCTTTTTTTAAAAGTCTTATGTGGATCCGTGACCCAGATGGTGGTGCCATTTTGTGAACGGAGACTACTCTTTCATTTCTCAGCCACCCAGACTCAAATAATCACACAGAAACTACATTAATTACAGCACTGTTTTGCCAACAGCTCAGGCATATTCTTAGATAGTTCTTATTCCTTAAACAAATCCATTTCTATTAGTATAAGTATTACCATGTGGCCATGGCATCACCTCATTTTCTAGATGTCTTGTTCCCTCTGGCTACCTGGAGTCTGCTTGACTCTGGCTACCTGGAGTCTGCTTGACTCAGCCTACTTTCTCTATCTCTGTTTTGATTTTCTCTCTGGCTTTACTCTGCTAAGATGCTGACCAATGCAGTTCTTTATTAACCAATAGTAATAAAACATATTCACAGCATACAGGGGGGAATCCCACATCAATTTTTGGGAAATATATTCATTAGTACAATTAACTTTGTGCACTCCTTTTTACAAAAAAAAAAAAAAAACCAAAAAGAAAAAAACCTGCTTGCTAAATTTATATGTTTTTTCTTTGTTTGTATGTTCCTTTTTAAGACACTGAGCTTGTTCTTCTACCCAAAATGTTGATGTCAAAATACTAACCAAGATTTTAGTTCCCTTTAGGGTTATAAAATGTAATTTTTGAAACCATATTTTCCTAAAAGCAGAAATTGAATATATCAGTACACAAAATTTTTATTTTGATGTATAAGCATGGTAATCAGTTGCAATATTATAACATTCTACAATTTATGGAGTTGCAAAATAGTCATGTAAAAGACACACAAAAGGGCTATAGTTTGAGATAATTTCCAAAGAGCAAAGAGATGGTGACAACTAGAAAAGCTTACTGAAACCCAACAAGTTGCTTTCTTTTAACCAGTTTAAAATATCTCACATTTTCCCCTAAACAAATTTAAAGGGAAAAATGGGTATCAAAATTTGACCGAAGGAAACCTGATACCAACAATGGTGAGAACACGCTCATTAAACAACAGCAGGGAGACAAAAACAGAAAGGGAGAATGAGTAAGACATGATGTCACTGAAGAAGGCAGATTATCCAGAGAATGTTGGAAAATCAGCAGAGTTAGTTCAGTCAAGAGAGACATAGGTAAGTATGAGAAACTGAATTATTATTTGGTCTGTTGTTTATAATCAGAACAGTCTTATGTGAGATAACTGTGTCAATCTATCTAAATTAATATATTGTATACTAATACACTAAGATAATGCAGACACTTAAATATACATAGAAAATGCTGAAAATCACAATTGACAAAAGATATTACATAGAGATGGAGAGTTCTTATGGTGGAAATGGAGATATAGCAATGAAAGAGCAACTCCAGGCAGAAAATGGGATCTGAGAATTTTAGGAGGAAGTCAGTTTAAATCTTGGCCATTTGTTACATAAGCCCATAGCTGAGATTTATTTTGTTCACGTTGGAGCAGCACCATGGCCCATAGCAAGTTCAGGTAGATTTGAATTTGCTGGATGTGATCTGCATATGAATATGTGCAGCTGGTGACTTGTGACTGAGTCATGTCCCCTATATAGGAGGCCACCATTACATAGCTTTTGTTATGGGGACTTGACTATAGAGAGGTCTTTTATATGCAATTTGCTAAGTCACCCAAAACCAAGCAAAAGGCTTTTGTTTTGTTTTATCACAACACATCTAAATTTTAAAGTAGCATAATACAAATTAACACACCAGAATTTAATTGATAGATTTTAATGGTGTGGGACAATTGTCTATATTCTGTCAATTATGTTTTAAATAAATGCTGATTGGTCAGTAGCCAGACAGGAAGTATAGGCAGGACAACCAGACAGGAAGTAGAGGCGGGTCAATGAGAACAGGAGAAGTCTGGGAAGAAGGAAGCTCTTTCTGGAGTCGTGTTCCAACCACAGAAGAAGGAAGATGTGATTTCCCTGCTGAAAAAGGTACTGAGCCATGTGGCTAACATAGATAAGAATAGTGGGTTAATATAAGTTATAGGAATTAATAAGAAGCTTGTGCTAATGGGCCAATCAGTTTATCATTAATGTAGACCTCTGTGTGATTTCTTTGGGACTTAACAATTGCAGGGACTGGGCAGGAGAGAAACCCTGACAAAATTTTAATTTCATAGTAAAAAGTGAATTTTCCCCAGCTAGATACCAAACTTATGAATTTGAGCCTTTGCAACTTTTGTCTCCTTATTTGCTTCACCAATTTGAAGCATTTTCTTCTATAGAAACATGGAGTAGATATTATTAAGATTTACAACTTAGACTGGCTACTTGTATAGCAATAACTTGATACGTAAATTGCTGCTCCCTCTTTTTAAATATATTCTAAACACGAACATTTGCGAATCAAACTTTAAAAATTAAAGAAAGAGATCACAAACTGTATTCCATTTTTTTTGACAGGTAGAGAATGATGCTGTGGCACAAATGACATTTTTTTCTGCCTCCCCCAGAATATTTTTAACTGAGAAGTCATGGAAGATAGAGTAGTCATAAAAACACAATTCTGTGATGGTTTTATTGAAGCAGAATTTTTATTATAAAGATGTTAAGTCGGGGGGAAATGGTTTATAGTACTGTTCTTCCCAAGCCTTGATCGGTGCTCTCCTCCCCGCTTTTAGGACAGTCTGATAGAAAAGCCCCCGAGACCTTGCTGAGAACAGAGTGGCGACTGCTCTTTCATTTCTCACATCTCCAATCATGAATTTATGGCATGACTTTGAAAGAGAAAGCACATTTCATTAAAATAAATTCTACTTTTGAAACCCCTGATATCAAAGGCTCTCTCTTGTGCTCTTCACGATGAGAAAATGAGTATCTATTTTTCAATTAATAAGAGATAAAGTAATCTGTCTTAATTGATAAACTGATTTTACTTGGAGGAGAAAGTGTGTGACATTATTTGACTGCTGATCTCGGGCGGGAAGGGCAGATCCATGGTGTGCACCCCCCTGCTCAGCTAGTCTTTTCCTAGCCTGGAAGATTAGAGCCCAGGGTTAGGTGGTGACGACTGAGCAATGAGCCTTTTGTTCACTGTGGCTAGAGATGACCTCAGAGTCAGCCCCAAACCAGCTGGAGTCAGCATATGAAAGAAAAGCTATTTGCTAACCACGATGTAATGTGGAATGTAATAGCAGGAATCAAATCATTTAATTATGAAAATTTTATTTCAAATAGTATTCTTGCCACTATGGTAGGCATCCTTCTCTCCTTCTACAGTTAGACTACCGTGGAAATAAATAATAACACAAGCAACAATAACAAAAAAGTTAATATGTAACGGTTACAATGATAGGATTCAATCCTCCATGTTTTTTGACATTGATACCGTCTATAATTTCTGAAACCGTAGGTAATATCTCTATAAACATTTCTATCAAAGATGTTGATTGGTACAGTTGTTTAGTTTCAGATTTGCGAAAATGTTACACTTAATCATGTCTATCCGATGTATCTATTGTAAAAACTAAATGAAGGCAAGAACCAAAATGCATTTTATCTTACATATATGAAAGTATATCTGTGTTGATCCTATATACACAAAAGCATGTGTTTGTTATTTATCCACATGCCTGAAAACACACTTCTAACACAGAAAAACATGTTCTACCATCTCTACCTGTCTACATTCATTTTAAATATGGAAACAGTTAAAGTGGTCACACAGTAAGACAGACAAAGGGTAAAGGAATCATAGACCCAGACCCCTGCTGTTAACACCAAGAATATGAACCGTGACTCTTGCCATTGAGGCAGAACTAGGAGCATTCCCAATGCAGATTTGTAAGCTCAGATCATGGGTGTCTGTTTAGATGAGTATATGAAATAGGACAGGAAGATTCAAGTTACTCACTAAATATTTTCTGCCTATCCTCCCTTTAGATATGAAAACTATCTCATATGCCCTTATTCATGGCAAACCCTCATCCTCAAAACAGACAACGACATGCCTGGTTCATGTCATGAGGGGGTGTTATGAACAGCTGATGAGATGACCCAGAGAAGGAATTCAAGCATTCTGAAAGGTTATAATAGCCTCCATGTTTACCTTATGTGTTGATTTAACACTGGCGGAGCACTGGGAAAGGGGTGTGAAATCCAGTCAAGGAGATCAGTGCTTCTTTCTAGGCACTGCATCTTAAAACTCAGGAACCTGTGCACTTATATGAACTTTCTAGACCTAAACACAATGGGCATTGATTGGGTGGTGATAGATCAGATACATAGCAGTAATGAGGACAGCCTTGTAGAATGAGAGCGAGAAGAGCTACTCTGTGAAGAAGGTCAGATTGTAGAATTTCTAAGGTGCCCCCGATGAGAGCTATAACATTATTACAAGGATGCTTCAGGTGAATCCCTGGTGCTACTGCAGACGCTGAGAATTCTAGGCTTGTCAGATGCTTCCTACATCCATATTCACATCCAAGCATACTGTGGGTTGAGTGAGAATGGCCCCCATAGGCTCAGGCATTTGGTGCCTGGTTGGTAGCCCTGTTTGGGGAGATTTACTATGTCACTGTGGGCAGTCGCTTCCACTTTGCTTTCTCTCTGGGCTCTGTGCAAGCAATTGAAGATGCGATCCCTGTCCTTCATCCAGACTCTTGCTTGCAGCCATGCCTCCTGCCACAATGGGCTCTACCCCTCTGGAGCCACACGCACAAATAACCTCTTCCTTAAATGGCTTTGGTCATGGTGTCTTATCAGAAAGACCGAGAAGTAAGTCATGGAAAGATATTGGTCACCCCGCCTTTCACCACACCTTAAAGTCACTGTTTTATAGCACTTGCTGGCTGTAGATTTGGAAAGTATGAGCTGAGCAATGGCTTGAAATGTGTCTTTTCACATTCATACACAGGAAATGTGAACCCCAGCCGTCATTAGGTTGTAAGAATCCTGCGATCATGGATGGATTTGAAATGATTGGTCAGTGGGTCTCCAAAAGACAGCCAATGGGAGGGAGGAGGTGCATGACACAGTTCCCAAGGATGAGGCAGAGCAAGACTGAGTGGGCACAATGAGTGAGGTAGAGAAAGAAGATCCAAAGGCCTGAATAGGATGGCTTCCCAGGGATCCAGGAAGGATCAGACTTGAGTGGGCACAAGCTGCTCAGTTTGGCGTCACACAAGAGCAGGGGCCAAGGGCTCTGAGCCCAAGAGAGACACAGTCGCCTGTTACCAGGACTTTAAAAAAAAAAGCCAGAATGTGAGGAGTGGACTGGGCTCTGTAGTAATGAAGGCTCGGGCTGTGTTCCCGGCGCCGGGCCCCTTGTTCTGTCCCGCCCGGCTCCCGGTGTGTACCCGAAATAATTACACGGAAACTGTATTCATTGAAATACTGCCTGGCCCATTAGCTCTAGCCTCTTATTGGCTAACTCTCACACATTTGTTTAACCCATTTCTAATAATCTGTGTGTTGCCACTAGTCGTGGCTTACCGGGAAAGATTCAGCATCTCT